>LOEQ01002350.1:9082-23551 GCA_001685075.1 Bramus lutescens | reverse complement strand
AGAGAGAGAGAGAGAGAGAGAGAGAGAGAGAGAGAGAATACCCCCAAGATCATGCACTCCCCAAGTTTAGACAACATGCAGAGGAACACCAGCTTGGTTCCTGGAGAGTGAGTCCTTTGATCCCAAGTGTGACTTCACCCTCAAAAGCTGCAGGGAGCTATGAGAAGTGCCCAAACCCAGCCACAAGCACCACAGCAGCTTCTGCTAACCGCCTGCTGCTCCACATGACTCTCTGGACCCTGGATACTTTTCACCCATTAAGGACCAGCCTTTCTGCTCCCCTCCAGGTCTCTCCTGCACTGTCATCTATTTCCTAGGAAGTCAAGGGAGTGAACAGAAACTGAGCTTCCCACTGGGAGACTCAAAAGCTGAGCTTCTCCCTAAGAACTAAACTATTAACTGTGAAGTTTTGTCATGGTGAAAGACAGCAAATGTAAATATTTGTGGGAATTGAGCCATCTTAAATATTTTTGTTACTATAACTGAACACTATAAACAGGATAAGTTTATGTAGAAAAGATTATTTCTTAAGGTTCTGTGAAAGCTGGAAAAAATCAAAGGTCCAGAGATTGTATCTAGCGTGGGTCTTCTGACTAGTGAGTCAATTCAGGTTAGAGCAGGTTAGAGTGAGGCCCATTGTCCCGGCTCAGGTCTCTCTTCCTCCTATTAGACAGCCATAGTTCTGGTGGACTAGGGTCTTATCTTGAAAACCTCACATGACATTTGGGGGGTTCCCAAAGGTCAGCCTCAGAAGGCTGCCCCTGGATCAAGCCACCACCTTCCTAAACACTTCACCATGGGCACTGATTCTGTGGGATGCATAAACCACAGAAACAACCTCCTGTCTTCACAGAGGTGTGAGGACTCCTCTCTCTCTCTCTCCCCCCTCCCCCCATGTGCATTTTGATCATTTTGATCTCTCATTCTCTACCTCCTTAACTACCTATTTTCTTAGCATAGTTAAGCCTTTACTATAAAGGCAGTTGATTGGCATTGCAGGTTTTGTGAGTCACATTCACTCTTGAGACAATCCACTGAGACCCTGCCAGACATGGATGAGCATGTCTGTGTTCCAATAAAGCTTTTGTCATGAGAAGCACAGGCTACAGATAGGAACGTGAGGCCCCTTCTGGTCTCACTATTCCCTGACGGAGGGGCCTGAGCCTGTCCTAGTCCTGGATTGCCAGGCCTTAGCTATACCTGGCATGGGTGGGCTCAATACTCATCTGTGGTCGTGGGCTGTGACTCTGTCCTTTGAGTTGCTTCTACTTTGTCCCCTCTGTTCACTAAACATCACAAAGGCTCAGCTCTTCAGAAACATAGTCCCCTGCTCCTAGGACCAAGGAAGAGGTCTATGATCCCTGAAGGCTAATAGGAGCTCATAATCATGGATCTTACAGGCTTTGGGTAGGTGACAGGAGGCCCACACTTGACCCAGCCTCTCTGGAAAGCCACAACATTACATGGAGAAGCAAAGATCCAAGAGACCCCAGCAGGACCAGGGCTGGCTTCTACCAGCCAGGCAATGGTTCAGAGGTGCCCCCTCCCTTCCTGACAACCATACCTTTTGTCTTAGGGTTTCATTGCTGTGAAGAGACACCATGACCATGGCAACCCTTTAAAGAAAAACATCTAATTGGGACTGGTTTAACAGTTTCAGAGGTTTAGTTCATTTTCCTCATGGTAGAAAACATGTTGGCATGGGGACAGACATGGTATTGGAGAAGGAGCTAAGAGTTTTCCATTTTGATCTTCATGCAACAGAAGGAAACGGTGTCATACTGGGCATAGCTTGAATATAGGAGAAGTCAAAACCCACCTCCACAGTAACGCATTTCCTCCAGCAAGGCTACATCTCCAACAAGGCCACTAATAGTGCCGCTCTCTAAGGGTCAAACATAAAACACGAACCTGTGGGGCCATTCCTATTCAAACTACCACACATTTCCTCTTTTGAACAACAATGGTGATGGTGGGAAGGTTCTCCTGTGCCGCTATGTTGTCCCCCAAGTTAGGGGTTCGATATTGTCAGTCCCCATATATGCAGATTCACATCTATGGAGTCAACAAACATGTCAGAAATATTCTGGGGGAATAAAGGTGTTCCCTAAGCAATGTAGGACAGGGATTTGTGTAGTAGCATCATTCTGTCAGTATTACAGTCTAGAGATGGCTTAATGCATATGGCAAGTCTGTGTTGCCTTTATGCAAATTTCACAATATTTTATGTGACTTGAGCATCTGCAGATGTTGCTGTGTCTGTGTCCCTAGATGATGTCTACTGAGTGCCGAGTGCTGTGAGGACTGAAGCTTGAGGTCTAGCAGGTACCCAAGGCATGAACACTAATGAAGTGTTCCATATGCATAAAACAAAAAATAAAAGGAGTAATGAACAAATGGATGGCTTGTTGGACCAAGAATGTTTAGAGATAAAGAATGATTGTGCAATCAGGCACATTTTAGGAAAGTCTGGGGATCAGAGGCAGTTACTACCATTGGACAAAGTGATCCATATCCACAGGGAGCTCAAGGCAGCCTTGGCCCAGCTTCTTGCCTGGAGTAGGCGGCTTCATCATGGCTGCAGGGTGTTCTTCACCACAGAATGAAGTTGACAGTCAGAAGGCATCAACTACAATGTCAGAAGTAAACTTTCCAATACTTTGGGGGAGGGGAAAGTGGGACATGATCGAAGGCAGGCAGCTTATGGTCCCAAGATGCCCATCAGCATTCTCTCCAAGTGGCCCCCACCCCTTCAGAAGGCACCACATCAAGGGGTCCGTTTGTCTTCATGGATGCTCCACAGCAGAAGCTTTGCTGATTAGCATAATGACTGTTAAAAATAAATGTGTTTCCAGAGGTGAAATCCATGGCTTGTTAGGTGGTTTAATGGATGCTGGAAACAAGCACTTGATGAGATGAGTGGAATTAGAATATGTAGCTTGGCTGCAGTATTTCAGAGGCCCCTTTCCTAGCATGAACTAAGTGTAAGGAACCAGTCAGCCCCAGGGAGGCATTTCTGCGTATCCCTAATAAACTGTGTCCAACCATCAGCTAAGGATGACTTGGGGCAGCCTGTAGCAGTCACAGACTATGACCATACTCTATCTGTATTGCATTTAACCACACTGGGGGCTGCTTTCTTATACTAGCTACTTATGATCAATGTCTTCACAATGGCAGAACTCTGTCCATTCCTGGGCAGAACTTGACAATAGCTTGATAGCAAGATTGCCTTTATTACTTTCATATTGTTGTGACAAAAATATCTGGCAGAGACAGATTCAAGTCTGGAGACGTTATTTTGATGTTGGTTTCAGAGCTCTCCAGTCCATGACAATAAGGAAGATGTGGAGCTGCTGCTCAGTTTGTGGCAGTGGGCATGTGCAGCAGAGGCTGCTCAGATCCTGGCAAAAAGAGGAAGTAGATCAACGTCAGAATCCAGGGGCCAATATAACCTTTAAACACCCACTCCAGTGATCTGTTTCTACTACTACTAAGAGCTCCTGAAAATTCAGTAGTCTCTAGATGAAGCACTCCAGAATGGAGGTGGTGAGGATATTGTGTGCGTGTGTATGCATCTACATATCTGTATGGGTATGTGCATGTGCGCTCATGCATGGGTGTGCAAGTGGAGGCGTGAAGTCAATGTTGGGTATCTTGCTCTATCACTGTGCTCTTCAGTTGATTTGCTAAGGCAGGATCTCTCACAAGCATGGAGCTGATTGGCTACTTTTCCTGGCCAATAAGTCAGGGGTCTGTCTGTCTCGGCCCTCATAGCACTGGGGTTCCAAACATGTTACCATGCCCAGCTTTTCACATGGGTGTTGGGGATCCCAATCCAGGCCATTGCACTTATACAGGAGGTCCTTTACCAAGTGAGCCATCTCTCCAGTCCCATGTAGGAAACATTTGGGGTTCAAACTAAAGGGAAAACTGTGTACACAGCAGTTTTCCTGCTTGCTCCTAACTGCTGGCCACAGCACTGGTCTCCAAACATGAGCCGGCAGTGCAGCTGCGTGTTTCAGATGATATGGAGCTCTTCACAATAGCAGCCCAAGGAGTCATGGGGTGGGGCGGGAGCTACATCTCCTAACTCCAAGGCCACCAGCACCCACATTAGATAGGAGGGGAAAGAGGCATCTGTCTTCCAGGGCTCCCACTAACCCCTGGCCAGAAGCGTTAACCTAGACAATGGGCTGTCAGGAGGCCGGGGCAAGAGTGTACAAGGCTCTCTGAATCCCACATTACCTACTTATCCTGTATAATCCTCTCTTTCAAGTTTCTGGAGCCACTAAGGTGCTTCCCATGACTGCCTCCCCATGGCCCCCACCCGAGACATAGGCTGCTTTTGTCTTTCATGGTCTTGCTAGGTACTTCCTGCCTTGCAAAGTCTGTGAGCTTCCAGGAGGCAGGAAGACAAGAGTGAAAGGAACAGTAGCACTTCCTTCCTCCACAGCTCTACCTGCCCCTGTTGGACCATAGGGAAGGCAGGAGGCACAGAAGAGCCTAGGCTTGGTGTTCTGGGGTATGGGCTGGATGAACATGAGAGGCAGCACAGGTTTTGGGAAATGTGCTCTTCTGGGAAATGAATGTTTATCTACAAAGACTCTTCAGGGTTGGAGGTATTGCCAGGGACCAGGCTGTGGCAGATAGTTGTGTTTTTGGCAGGGTGACACATCTGGATCTGTCCTCCTACCTGGAATACCCTCTAGAGGTTCCCACACTTCAGGGACAGTATCATCTGCCATAGCCTTCCCATCCAGGTCTGAACTCTGGCCCAGCTGGGTTTAGTTGGGTGTTTGCCTTCAGCTCCCTCAATGAGAGGCACAGAAGGAGAGCTGGCTGGACTTCCCACAAATGTAATGTTCCATTCTCTTTTCAGGTAGACATTACCACAGCCCCTCTGTCCCCTCCTCAGGTGGTGACCCCACAGTAGTGACCTTGCCAATAGGCATCTTACCTCTATATATTCTAGCCCTGTCCCCACCCTGGTCCCTCCCCAATGTCCCTTCATGCTCAAATCCCTGTTCCAATTCTGTCCATGGTGAGCTCAAGCTAAGCCCTCCTGGGAGGCCAGTCACCCTGTTCTACAGCCTGGCATTTCTCCATCATTGCATTTGTTATGGTCTGCATGTGTGGTGTCCCCAAGGGTTTGTATGTCAGAGATTTAGTCCTAAGTACAGTGGTCTGAGAAGGAATGGAACTTTCAGAGGGGGACTTCATGTAAAGTCATTATCATTGGGATGCTTGCCTCTTATGGAGTTAATCTTGTTCTCTGTGTGTGTGTCTGTCTTTGTTTCTCGCTCTCTGAGACCATTGTTCCCCTAAGAGTTAGTTGTTAGAAGTAAGTGTCCTGTCTCACGTAATAATCTCTTTTGCACATGCTACTACCACTGCGCTGCTATCTACTTTCTATAGAGCTAAGCAGAAGTCAACCTGGTGCCCTTGAACTTAGACCTGAGTCAGCTAAAGCTCTTCTAAGTTACCTAGCCTTGATTGTAACATTGAGGGCCGCCTGCTTGTTAGGGTTTTCTGTCCCACCTGGTACCCCACAGCCAGCAAGCTCCAGAGAAAATCACACAGAGATCTCTATAAGTTATAAAGCTGATTGGCCCATTAGCTCAGGCTACTTATTAGCTCTTGTAAATTATATTAACCCATTATTCTGATCTATTTTTGTCATATGGCTTGGTTCCTTTTTCAGCTGGCAGGTCACATCCTGCTTCCTTGGTGATCTGCGCAGGACTGGGGGGAATCAACTTCCTCCTTCCCAGAATTCTCCTGTTCCCATTGCCTCATCTCTACTTCCTTTCTGGTTTTCCTGCCTATACTTCCTGCCTGGCCAATCAGCATTTATTTAAAACATGGTTGACAGAATATAATTATTCTGCATCACTTGATCATTTTAACACCCATATTTGCAACTCTTTGTGTGCTGCTATGACCCAATACCTGGCAAGATGCAGTTCAAGACAGGAGTTTATTCTGGCTGACAGCGGCGAGAGATACAGCCTGATGTGGCCGGCAAAGTGGGCAACAGGAGATGCTGCTCATTGCATTTGCAGTTGGTAAACAGAGTGGTGGATGCTGGGGCTGAGCTCTCTTTCTCCTTCTGTGGAGCTGTGCACTCTGCCACCTGCCTGGGTGGAATGATGTTCCCTTCCTCAACTAACCTAATCTGGATATCCCTCCACAGCTGAGCCCGAGGCTTGTCTCTTTAGGAACTCTAGAGTCTATCAAGGTTACGATCAAAATTAGCTAAAAAGCAACGAATACAGCCTTTTTGGTGGTGATGGTGGGGGGTGTGTACACATGCATGTATGTGTTTAAGTTTGTGTGTTGTGTTATGATTTGTTTTGAGGCAGGATTTCACTATATAGCCCTGGATGGCCTGGAATTGGCTGTGTAGATCTGGCTGACCTTGAGCAGATGGTCTCAGAGATCCTCCTGCCTCTGCCTTGTGAGTGCTGGGATTAAAGATGTGTGACAACACACTGGGCACTTTCTGTTTTAGATTACCTAGACTAAGACAGTACTGACCAACTAGACTAGAGACCCGTAAGGCTGAGAAGAGTCTGTCTATTTCACACCTGTGCACAGAGCACTCAGTAGGTGTGCTCAGCAGACATTTCTCTATCAATGACCAGTGGTCACCTCATTCTAGTCCTGCTCACCATGCACAAGCTAAGCGCCCTTAATGGAATGGACCACTGTTAACATTGTCCCCAAATAGGAGGTTGAAAATCAGAGAGATAAAGTCACTTGAACAAGGGTATGGACTTCAGAGTTGCCCAGCCTGAGACACCAAAGGCCAGATAGCTGCCTTACCCTGGAGCAAACTAGGTTGTCACAATCAAAGAAGGCCAGAAGATAAGGGAATCTGGGCTGAGTGAGCGCTGCAGAGTAAGGCGCAAACATTGGTTTCCTCTTGTCAGGAGTCACCAGGACACTTCTTCACCAAAACTTTGCTCCTGTGAAAGCTGTGGAGACAGGAAGTGGCAGATTTAAAGAAGCTAGCCCTGGGCCAAGGACAGTGTGGCTGGGACTTCAGCCCCCAGAGTCCCATCACACCCTCAGGGGCCCAGCAGTGCTGCAATAATTACTCCCTTCTGTGAAGGAGGAAGGTGCTCCATGGCAAGGAAGTGACTTGTCCATGGTCACAGACTTGTGTGACTCAGAATTCCATGTTTGGTCCGAGTCCACATTCTTTCCAATTACTATGTGCCCTTCGAGAAAGAGAACACTTTTTAAGATAAAAAAAAAGAGCCTGCTGTGGCCTAACTGAAATCCAATTATGTTTCTTAACTGATTCAGATCTGATTCTGCGACAGTGACAGGCAGGCAGCGGAGAACATGGAGTCCCTAACCACGGCCATGTCTCAGAGGAAGCCACATCCTACCACGTAGCTCTGGTTGACTGCTGGGCCTTGTGATTTTTCCTGTCACCTCTCTGTTACTGAAACACTCTGTCAGTGGGTATGACTAAACCCTCCCATTACAGGTGGAGAAACTGAGGCCCAAGCTTAAGTAATTTCCTAATGTAACACATCCAGGAAATACTGGAGATGGTTTCCAAACCCCGCTTGAGTCCTGAACCCATTCTTTGAGCCAGTGCACTTGACTGTGTTCTGTGTTCAATGCTTTGCAATCATTGTGCCCTTTAACTCTCTGACCCTTGTGGTCCTGTTCTATAGCTGAAACAGTGGGGACTCAGGACGACATTCAACAGCCTCTGTCAACCAGAGACCCCTACCTGCAGCCTCAGCTTCCCGAAGCCCCCTGTCCTGCTCAGGGTCTGATGGAAGGGCTTCTGTAACTCACCAGATGCATGGGGTGGCATTACCTAAAAACTTCTCACTTGATAAAAAGTAGCGGGGAAGGGCTGGCTACCATTCTCCTATGCTTGGCTCATGAGATCCTCCCAACAGGAATAAGCCTCCTCAACAGCAGAGGAAGAAATTAAGGCTCCAAGAGAAACACTAATTCACACAAGACCACATGGTGCATCTCTAGGAACAGGGATCCCTACCCAGGCCTCTCCAGATCTCCCCTGTTCCTCCCCAGCCCAAGTTCAAGGCCTCATTCTTGATATCACTGGAGGCCTGGAGAGTCAAAGTGCAGTTGCCTGTCATGCTTTGAATGAGAACTGTTACCCATCGGTCATATATTTGGACACTTGGTCTCCAGGTAGTGATGCCGGGTTTTTTTTTGTTTTTTGGGTTTTGTTTCTTTTGTGTGTTTGTTTGTTTTGGTGGGAGGAGTTGTAACATGAAGGGCTGCTTGTTGGGGTTTACTGTCCTGCCTGGTTCCCATGGCTGTTTAGCCCCAAAGAAAATCACACAGAGATCTCTATAAGTTATAAAAGCTGATTGGCCCATTAGGTCAGGCTACTTATTAGCTCTTGTAGCTTATATTATTAACCCATTATTCTGA
The DNA here is from genome assembly GCA_001685075.1 of Bramus lutescens. Taxonomy (NCBI): domain Eukaryota; kingdom Metazoa; phylum Chordata; class Mammalia; order Rodentia; family Cricetidae; genus Bramus; species Bramus lutescens. Next base: position 15,118 of record LOEQ01002350.1, on the reverse strand, counting down.
TCTNTCAGCATTTATTTAAAACATGATTGACAGAATACAGACAATTATCCCACACCAGGGAGTTATGGAACTCTTGGAGGTACAGCCTTGCTAGGGGAAATATGCCACTGGGAGCATCTTTTGGGAGTCCGTAGCCTTGCCCACTTCCAGTTCACTCTGTGCTTCATGCTTGCAGCTGAGATGTGATCTCTCAGCTTTCTGCTCTAGCCACCTGTGGCCATGCCTCCCCCTGCCATACGGACAGCCACCTCTGGAACTGTGAGCCTAAAGAACCTCTTCTATAAGTTTCCTTGGTCATAGTATTTTATCACAGCCACAGAAAATAGACCTGCCTAGGCCCCCAGGGTAAGATGCACACCCAACCGTGTGACTATCAAAGCCCTACTCTTAGTCTGTTGAGCAAGGCAAGCATAGGGAACAGCTTAGCAACTGGGGACTCTGCTCAGCTGGGCGATGCACAGCCCTTTTTCTAACAATGCACTTAGCAAGCTACAGCTTTGTTGCATGGTCTATACATACACCTCTCTTCTTAACAATGTCCCTGGCAACCTAGGCCTCCTTCCTGCCCTGAGCTGCACACACGCCCTGTCTAAATAATGGAATCAGTTTCTTTTCCAGTTCTGTTCAAACATATTCCTAGTATAGACCAGTGGGTAGGAGGGCCCATTTGTCCTCAACTAATTTGGGGCTAAACCGTGTCTTACAAATGAACTTTTAGGGAAAATATTCTATTTACCATCTTAGCCTATACATAATTGTATATATGATTAAAGTCAGATGCATAATAGGAAGGAACATGCTCAGAGGGTAGAGGCTTATATAACGCAGATCTGTCAATCAAAACAGAGAACTCCCATGCTATGCCCCTTAACAGCCAAATTCTTCCTTCTCTTGAATGCCCCCCAAAGAAAGCCCTAAGCAATAACCAAAGACCATAAGCAGCCTCATTCAGGTGGCCCTTGTCACTCTTGGCACGTTTCTTTCTGATCTGCAGTATTGCTTTGGATTGAATAAAATCACCTTGCTACCTCTGTGACCAGTGTGAATCTTCAATTTTTCAAGAACCCAAGAACCTGGAAACATGGGACTAGACCCCAGCCACTGGTGACACAGAGGCCTAGCCTACACAGGCCTGGCCTTTCCCTGGCTTCTGCTTCCTAGATGAGAAACAGACACCAGAGACTTGAAAGGCACATGGCCCTTGCCAAGAAAAATGCCAGAGTTTGTAGAGAGAATATGGTTTCCTACGTGCTACAAGCTAGACTCCCATTTCCTCGCCTCTGCTTTGCCAGACATACCTCATCTCCCCAGGGGACTCTGTCAGAGCCCAAATTCTTATCAAGAGGATGCATCGAGTATTTACTTTGTGCCTGAAAAGATGCCCCCAGCACCATGGTGGGACAGTTGATGCTGTCTGTGCCCACTCTGCAGGAGAAATTGAAGTTCACAGGATCAGTCATTTATGTGGTAGCTGTGCCAGCTAATTTTATGTCAATTTGACACAAGCTAGAGTCATTTTGGAACATGGAACCTCAATTGAGAATATATTGCCTCTAGATTGCCTTGTGGGCAAACCTATGGTGGATTTTTTTTTATTGCTGTAGGTGGGTCTAACTCACTGTGGGTAGTGCCAACCTGGGCTGGTGGTCCTGGGTACTACCAGAAAGCATGGCTTTGAGGAGCAAGCCAGTGAGCAGCACTCCTTCCTCAGTGGCCTCTGCTTCAGTTCCTGCCTCCAGGTTCCTACCTTAAGTTTCTGCTCTGACTTTCCTGGATGATGAACTACAAGCTATCAAATGATATAACCTTTTTCTTCTCAAGTTGGTTTTGGTTCCTGTGTTTTAGCACGACAATAGAAAGCAAACGAAGGCAGTAACTAAGCTGCAAAAACTCACATATTGTGAACCCTGATCTATCTGACGTAGAACTTTTCTGTTGCCACAAAAGCTGGTAAAAAACAAAGAAATCACACCTGGAACACACGTGAGCAGCTGGATTTCAGCCTATGCCAAGCAAGCTGAGAAGTACGTCCCTTGTTTGCAGTTTTCCACCACACTGACTCCAAAACAGTCTGTTTCTTGTGAATCATTGGTCACCTCTTTTTCTCTTTTGTGAACATTTATAAATCCATTGTCATAACAGACACATTTTTGACACCTCAAAAGTAAATTGTGTCATAAGTTCCCAGGGGAGCATGTTGTGTGTGCAGAAAAACTAACAGGCTTTTTAGGATGTAAAGGATTGCTTTTCTGTTTCTATTTAATAGATTAAGTCAGGTGTGGAGAGAAAGGCGTACAGGGTTGGGAGAAAGAAATGGATAGACTAGGTAGAGAGATGGTTCAGCAGTCAAGAGCTCTTGTTGCTCTTCCAGGGGACCCAAGTTTGCTTCTCAGCACCCATGTCAGGGGATTCACAGTTGTAGGATTACCTACAACTCCAGCTCCAAAGAATCTGAACCCCCTCTGGCCTCTGCAAACACATACACACACACACACACACACACACACAGAGAGAGAGAGAGAGAGACAGAGACAGAGAGAGAGATGGGCGTACATACACATAAATGAATAAAATATCTTTTTAGAAGCTAGTTCCAGTTGGATGGTGGTGGCACATGCCTTTAATCCTAGCACTCAGGAGGCAGAGGCAGGTGGATCTCTGTGAGTTGAAGGCCAGCCTGATCTACAAAGTGAGTTCCAGAACAGTCAGGGCTGCACAGAGAAACCTTGTCTTACAAAAACAAATAAAAATAATACAAACCAAAAAAGGCTAGATATATAACTGCCTAGAGAAATCAATTTGGTGGAGCCTCAGCTCTGTCTCACAAAGCCGTGTAACCTTGGGCTTGGACTAGTCACTTCCCATCCCCGAACCTCACTTATAAATTGAGGAAGCTGAGCATAACCTCTGAATTTCCTTCTATTCAACTCTAAATCCTTAGTTAGTTAGTTATTATGTGTGTGCTTGTGCGTGCATGTGCACATGTGTGCACACATGCATGCCACAGTATACATGTAGAGGTCAGAGGGACAACTTGTGAGAGTCAGTTTTCTCCTTCTACCCTGTGGGTCCTGGGGATCAAACTCAGGCTGTCAGACTTGGCAGCAAGCACCTTTACTCTCTAAGCCCTCTTGCCATCCCTCACCCCATTTAACAAGTTGTTGGCTTATAGTACAACACTACTTAGTGCTGAAGAAGAATGGTAATAGATAATGCAACATGTATGGATCATTAACTAACTGGCCCAAACCTAGTTGTGGTGGTAAACTGTGGGAAGTGGTTACTTTGTGGGGGTAGGGTAGGGTTTGAGCTGTTGATTGAAATGTCCCAGGAAACTTTTGGGTGTGGTGGAAATGGCCAGCCTCTTGATTTAGGTAACAAGAAAATGTAATTAAACTGGGGACCGGAGAGATTGGCTTCTGGTTAAGAACACTGACTGCTCTTCAGAGGCACTGGGCTTGATTCTCAGCACCCACATGGCGGCTCACAGCCATTTGTAATGTCAGCTCCAGGAAATCCAATACCTTCCTCTGGCCTCTAAGAGCCCAAGGTACACATGTGATACACAGGCATACATGTAGGCAAAACATACATAAAATTAAACATTTTTAATTAAGCAATTAAACTAAATACCCTACATCAATCGTTTGCTGTGTTCACATATGACCCATCACTTACTGTGAACGTCGTAAATTCTAACATGTAATTGTATGTATACATGTGAGTGTGTGTCACTCCTAGGATTGTGAACAATAGACCGCTCAAGGAAGCCGCCAACACTGAGTTTTCAGGAAACAATTAGCCAGTCTACCCCTGGGGAGTAATCACACTCCGAGAGGAAGAAAACTGACCTGACCTGGTCCGGTAACTGCCATTCTCAGTGTGGCCATGCTTTAGAAAATGACACCATTTTCAGGATGAGGGCTGAGGAAATCTGTTTAGGTCTCAGGGAGCCAGAGAGCACCATGAGTAGGAATGGGAGACGTGACTGACAGCCCCCAAAGCTGCAGGAGCTGCTATTTGGTGTTGGCAGCTCTACCACCAGCCCTCGGCTGTCTGATGTGTCTGGTCTCAGGCTCTGCCCAGTCAGTCTGTGGCCCCTGGGAACCACATGAAGTCATCTGCCCGTCACTCTCAGACTGAGCCCCGCCTTCTTTCCAGCAGCAGGTCCTTTTGAAGTCCCACTGGTGTTGCCCAGTTCCAAGCAGACCCCTCATCTACTTCTCTGGCTGAGAACAAAGGACTAGTTCCCGGTAAGGGCCTCCAGCTGGGTCAAGCCATTTTTCCCTGGAAAGTGAAGCAAGAGCCCATGAGAGCACTAGGTTCCTGAAGAAACAAATGAAGACAGCAAACAATTGAGCCTTTGAAGGGTAGCAGCTAGAACAGGAAACAGAAGCCAGCAGGATGAGGACCCCAGCACAGAATTGAAGGAAATCCCCAAGGACAAGCAGACAGGATAAGTGGCCTGGTGCCTTGGTGAATCAATCCGTGCATGCTGCTCCCTAGGGGCAGAAGGTCTCTCTTAGCTGGGGCAAGGGGGGGGGGTAAGTTTGCAGGGAAGTGCCTACTATGTACTGCACGGCACAACATGTGAACATCTGATAAAGCTCTCATTCTTCCCAATTGCCATTCTGAACATAGGTGTTAGGATACGCACGTTTTGCGGAAGAGGAAGCTAGGAACCAGAGATGGGTGAACATGAGCAGAATCACACAGTTAGCAGATGGCAGAACCCAAAGCAAAATCAGGTTTGTTTGGTTCCAAAGTTGTTCTTGGTAGGTTTCTTATGCTGTGGTAAATAGCACAACCAAAAGGAACATGGGGAGAAAGGGACTATTTCATCCTACAGCTTTTGTGATCCGTTATGAAAGGAAGCCAGGGTATGAAATGGACTAGAGACTGGGGAGACATGCTGTTTATTGACCTGCTCAGCCTGCTTTCTTATACAAGCCGGGGCCACCTTCCCAGGGCATCACGGTCCATAGTATGCTGGGTCCTCCCATATCAATCAATAATCAGAAAAAATGGGGGCTAGAGAGACAGCACAGAAATTAATTAAGAGCACTTGCTGCTCTCGTAGAGACCTGGGTTTGTTCCCAGCACCCACTTAGCAGCTCACAACTGTCTATAATTTCATTCCAGGGGGTCTTCTGGCCTCCACAGACACCGCAACGCATGGTGTACATACACAAATGAAGGCAAAACACTAATACACATAAAATAAAAATTTTAAAAACTGAAAATGCCCCACGGAATTTCCCATAAATCTGATGGAGGTGGTAGTCAATTAAGGTTCCCTTTCCCCAGATGACTCTAGCTTGTATCAAGTTGACAAAAAAAAACTACCCAGCACAAAAGTCTATTTTCTTTTCTCCTTGAGGACGTGAATGTCCCAGGTATGGGACTAACTCACTGTTTCTAGAATGCCATCGGCAGAGTTCTGGTTTGGCAAGATCATACCATGTCCAGGGGTCGGGTTTCTAAATGTACATGACAAAGATTGGAGAGAGGAAGGAGTGAGGGTATATGTAAGGCCCCTTGAGACACAAAGCTGATTCAGGGTCAGTGTGTGGGAACATCTGGAAGCAGATGTTATGGGAGACTGGCAAAAACAAGCAACAGGTCTCCAGAGCCCAAGATCCTAAGTGCCTCCCTCACATGCCCCCACACACTCTAGGCAAGCCCAGCTTTCTTACACTTCAGAACCTCTGCCAGCTTCTGGCTGTTGAGGGCTTCAGCTGTAGCTCTTAACTGGTTACTCCACTCCGCAAGAGGTAGAGTGCCCTGACCTTTGGTATGGAGCGCTTTTCCTTATGCAGATAAAACACAGTTAATGCTTCCTTATGACCTGCTAAGCCTAACAAACACTCCAGCAGTGGGCATTTCCCTCAGAGTATGCCAACTATACACTCATCCGCTCCCAAGAATTCATACCTGCCCATCCCCCTTTTCTGGAGCTTGTCCCCCATTTAACCCCATGTCATTTTTTAAAAATATTTATTTATTTATTATGTATACAATATTTTGTCTGTGTGT
>LOEQ01002349.1:161453-177798 GCA_001685075.1 Bramus lutescens | reverse complement strand
TTCCCACAGGGCAGGGAACCCTGACTGCTCTTTGGACTGGAAATGGAGGGGGGTGGGGGAGCGGTAGGGAATTGGGAGGGGGCAAGAGGTGGAAATTTTATTAATAATAATAATAATAAATATTATTTCAAAAAAGTCTTTAATTAGGTTATAAAACTGAAAAGTCAAAGTCCTTAATATTTGCTTTGTCAGGAGGTCCTATCCTCTGAATCATATGCAGTACTATCTGTAGGAGTCTCCACCTTAACCTACACCAAGAGAGGAAAAATAATACCCACGATCAGAGAGATGCTTGGAAATTATGGCTTTGGCACTTCCACTAACAGTTTTTAGTAACTAATTATAACTTGACTGCATCATTCCACGAAATTAATCACAATATCATGATCTGTAAAGAAATGTGTGAATTTCAGAATTTAAATCACCGATGCATTAAACTGTGTTTATAAATTATCCTCAATGCTTTAAGGTCTTATAGGTTCTTGTTTTTGTGGGTTTGTTTGATTCGTTGTAATTGTTTAGTTGTTGATTTTCCAAGACAGGGTTTCTCTGTGTATCCTGGCTGTCCTGGAACTCATTTGTGAAATAGGCTGCCCACAAACTCAGAAATCCAACTGACTCTGCCTCCCTACTATTGGGATTATAGGTGTGGGTCACCAATGCCCAGCCTAGGGTTTGTTTCTGTTTGTTTGTTTATCTCGTTTGTTTTTATTTTGTTGTTGCCTTTTTGATGTTTTCCTTTCTCCTCTCTCCTTCTTCCTTCCTCCCTATGTCCTTCATTCCTTCCTTTCTTTTTTCTTTCTTCAATCCTCCCTCCCTTAGTTCCTTCCTACGTTCCTTCCTTCTTTTTTCCCCCCTTCTTTCTTTTGAGAAATATTTTCATGTATGCTGTACCAGCCTCAATCTCAATATACTGCCAAGAATGCCCTTGGGTTTCTGGTGCTCTTGCTTCTGGACTGTGCTAAGATTACTAGAATTGTATGTCTACTATAGTTTTCTGCACTGGGGATAAAATCAGGTCTTCATACATGCTGAGTAAGCACTCTACAAAATGAGGAGGTTTAAGTATAAAACTGAACTGAAAATAGTATAACCAATCGACATGATGAAAACAAAGAATAAAACTCTGTCTATCATTTGTAGACCCATCCACTAGTCTGAAGGATGTTTTGATCCCTGTGCTCAAAAAAAAAAAGCTTCTATCTTTCCTTTTTTCTAATCATTTTTATCATCTTTTCTCCTTATTATTTGTTACATTTACAGGACCATCCTATTTAATTTTTCCCTTTTGATTAGTCTTTATCTCCAGTTTCTGGGATAGTGCCATGTATATTCAGAATGAGCCTACCTCAATCTTCAGAAATGTATTCAAAGACATGCCTAGTAGTGTGTCTTTCAGGTAATTCTAAATTCAGTCAAACTGACAATCATAATTATCTATCATTGTAGACAATTGAATGATTTTGTTATAAACAAAGGAAAAGTGCTTATAGTCATAATCAAAACATATTATAGGCTTTATATGCTTTCCTGCCCTTGCATACTTTAACTTTTAAAAGGATAAAACATAAAATAGAAGTATGTAAATAATTACAAAGTGGCTATTCATATATTCACATATATATGCCATTCTGTTAAAAAAAACTACAAAATCTGACCCCAAGGTCCTACATAAAACAACACTTTCTCTTCTACTAAAGGTGATCCATATCTTGAATTTTATAATTCCCACTTTTCAAATTTATAGTCTTACTATTTGTTCAGACTTCACTAAAAATGTTATAACTATGTTTAACTTTGAAGAAGTAGAATCATATAAGAATCATATGTGTATATATATATGATTAGATTTTAAAATATTTGCATTCTTAATATTTTTATAAGAATTTTGTTTTGTTTTGTTTAGGCTTAACACTGTCCATAAGATTCATCAGTATTGCCAGGGCCATGTCGGGGTTCATGGTCTTGCTGTCGTTGGTGTCTGTGGTGATGTCTGTGACTTGTGTTAGCACAGAGGGAAGGGGTCATTGGTTCCATTTTATGCTGAGCTGGACCCACCTTCTCTGGCCCTGAGATGACTGGTTCTGTCCCTCTCTGATATTACAACAGGTGAGCTAGTCCAACACCTCAGGGGAGAGCTTGTCCCACCACACCACAGCCCCTGCAATCAGGAAAAATGGCCCAACCCCTCACCATAGGTGTATACTTCACCTGGGAAATACACCAGGGCTGAGTTAGGCCACCCCAGCACCCAACAAACCTATGAACTGTTAGAGCATGTGAAGGGGACAAACCTACAAATTAAAAACTTCAAGAGCTCCATGACACAGGAATACAGCAAGATATTCAAGAGGAACCCCCAGCGGGAGCCAGTTGTCGATGGTATAGCAGAAACCAGAGGCCGCCAACCACACAGATGACTCTGGCAATGAACACTCACAAGATGAATGGATTAAAGGGTAAACTGTGCGTCTCAATGGCCAATGGGCCACACTACAGCTTCCATGACAAGAGTCTTCATTTTTGTCTTTATTTTTGTTTGGTTTGCTTTAGTTTTTGGTTTTTCTTTCAAATACAGTTTTGTTTTCCATACGAGGTTGGAAGAACAGAGGGCAGATATAAGGGTCCAGGGAGATAAATGGAATCGGAATGCATGTTGTGAAATGCACGAAGAATCAATAAAAGTAAAAGTAAATGAATAAATAAAAGGAAAGTAGTTTTTAAAAAAGACTCATCCATATTGTCATAAGTGCCATTTGCTTATTTTCATCTTCTGTAGCGGCTCAGTATATAAGTAATCATAATTTATTTACTTAATTCACTTGTTTGGAATCTTCTCCAGCTTTGAGTTTAATTAGTAATAGTGTTGAGACTATTTCTACACACAAATTCTGATACTTTTAACATGGGATGCATCATTTGGGAGCTTTCTTAAAGGACTAACGGCTGGACCTCCTCCCCAGAGGTTTCAATTTGTTGACATCCAGAAATTTACATTCCTTATATAAACTCCCAGGAGACATTGGTGCTTACTGGCCTGGGAAATATCCTTTGAGAATGGCAGGTCCTACTCCAGGTACTGAGCCTTCATCTAGGAGGCTACAGCAGTGTAGACTTTCAGAGTATTCCAGACCTACAAAATTAGAAGTTTAATTCTAACAAGGTCCTTGTGATTTGGGTGCGCATTAAAGTTTGAGGGAAAAAAAAATGCTGTAAGTTGTAAGAAACCTGAAAGAGAATTTTTGAGGTTAGAGAATAGAGATATCATTAAGATTTCAAGATAATATTGTCTTGATTTTATAGTAGATTTATAATTTACACTGCCATTGCCAGAAATTGAAAGATACGAATAACTCTCTTTTAGATAAAGTAAAATAACTATCTTTAAATCTTGGTAAATATTACAAACTTATTTCTAATTTAATGCCCTACAAATTTCTTCTCATTACCTTAAATGAGGACAGGAGTTAACCAGATAGTGTAAGTTCCTTACTTTTTAATTTCCCCTTTCCAATGTAGAGAAAACTACAAGCTCTGCAGAGAGTTAAGGAAAAAGACAATCATTGAGGATTGAAAACTGTTCAAACACAGTAGTTATTCTCACTTGACACCGACCAGGGTGCAGGACATTTTTAACAATATTTTAAATAAACAAAAGTAGGGCAGATTTTAAAGAAAAATAGTCAATATTGGAGATACTTTCAATTTTAACAGCAGAAATTACCAAGAGAAGTTATATGGTACTTTTTCCTCAGATATAATATTAATAGTTAGAAAAAAATCAAATAAGAGCTTAAATTAGAAAGAGGACAATTTGGAAAGCTAAGAGGCTGGAGAAAGCTAGCAGAAGAAGAGAGAGTGTTGAGGGAATGAATAGAACCAAAGTAATGATACACATATACAAAAATATGAGATTGAAACCTATTGTTTTTTATAGTAGCTAGATAATTAAGTGATGTGATCTTAACTTTCTTCTATTTGCATAAATCATGTATACTGAGAACAAATTGGGTTAAGAATTGCATGATAGGTTCAACAAATACCTTGTTGACATGTGTGCTTATATAAAAATACTTCCTTAATAATATATATTCTTTTTTCGAATGTAGCAAAAGATTGGTGGAGCAAGCCTAACTTTCTGTTTTCTCTTTGTTATTCTTTTAGATATTTAGTTTAAAATCTATGAAAATATCAGCTGAGTAGTACATAAAATAGGCAAAATTATTTACCATTACAAAGGAAATATAAGCAGTAAGAAAACACAACAAAATTACCACTAATATTGCTATACAATTTTAGATGTACCTTAAACTATATTTCATGCAAGAAAGATACAAAAGCTAGTTTTGAAACATTTTATGTATTTAAATACGAAGATTTAACATTCCACTTAATGTCTTTTTAATTGTACTAATATTATGGTGGTTTCAGCCTACTTAAGGATAATTAAGCATAGAACAATAGCTTTAAAAGTGTAGCTCCTTTTATAATATCATCACTTATACTAAATGCACTATAAATTGAAATAGCAATAATACTAGAGACAAAAATAAGCTTGCAAGGAAAGTCTGTAATAGCTTAACATAATGATGTCATTACACATTATAGATACAAATGCTAAGCCTCACTAATAAGGGTGCTCTGATAATTTCATTTATTTTCTCATTCAAGTGTTATTACTTTACCACTGATACCTTACTGCCGTCAAAAGTCTGATCAATTAGAACTCGCTCATTGATCTCCATTAAGCAGAAGGAGCTTCTTACTTCTTTCTTTGTATATTGTCTCCTCCAAGACCAAAAGTTCTTGCTGACCAAAGTGAGTGTACAGTTACCCGATTGATCATCACCATGACAACTTGGTGCCACTTTGATCACCAAACCTATGTCCCTGGCCATCGGTAAAGATTTGCTAAGTTACAATGCAACAAGACTGATTCTACAAATCCACATACCTCCCCATCAGATTCTACAGTCAGTAAGTCATTCCATGATTCTCTATCTTCCAATGATTATCCAGCATGAACACTCACTTTGCTTTGCCCTGAGTCTTTCCAGGTCACCATCAAAGATCATTACACATCTGATTGTCAATGCCCGTCAAATCTCTATGTCTTATCCATAGGTGGATATGGGGACAGAAATAGTTCCAGCACTGCTGACTTGTGTGTAGTTAGCTATCTGCAAGAGGGCTGCAGTTGTTAGCAGCATCTGGATCAAGACTCCTATCCACTGTAAACAGATTCATTTGGCAAAGGGCTCTGGCATTTTCCAAGCACCCTGCCAGCAGCCAATTCTTATGTGATGTTATATGAGGAGCTGCCTAAGTCTGTGCACCCTCAAATTTATCTTTCACCAGCCTCCTAAACTGATGAAAATCTCACCATGGAAAACACTTATTACTACAGGCAAGGCATCACCTTCAGAAGTCCTAATAAAATAAAAACAACCAGAAAACAAAGCATCAGTATGAGTGAGATTTTTAATTAAAAGATTCTGCTTAATTAAATCATGCATTAAGTGATCTTGGGGTGATCAGTCACAATTGGTACATCAGTGCAATCCTTACACCTAAGGCTCAGGGAACAACATGGAAGCGGTAAAAAGATTATATCATACAGGAAACAAACTTCTGCTACAAGATGGTGTCTTCTAGACATGACAGGGAAGCTGCACCCATGAAACCAAAACGATATGGTCATTTAAACAAGACCTGAATAATGACAATTCCAGTTGACATACCAATGGGACTGGAGGAAACTTGACAATGCTTTACGCTTAAATAAAGAGCTATAGCTGGTCAATGGCTGCTAAGGAAAGGGAAATCCGTTTTCTCCAAGGCTGAGATGCCAGACACGTCATCTAATCCCAAGTGGTCAGCCCTAAACACATGTACATAATGATATAAAAAAAAACACTAAATGGGCTTAGTAGATTTGGGGAGGATTCGGTGTGTATGTGTGTATGCATGACATGTATATATAGCAATATTAATTATAAAAGAAGTCATGAACATGAGAGGGAGTGTGGGAGGCACGGGTAGAGTTGGGAGAGAAGTACAAACGATGTTCTCCAAAAATTATTACAAGATTTAATTTGAATTTTTAAAATTGCATGTATGTGTGAGACTCTGTGTACATTAATGTAGATGCCCAAAGAGGTCTGAAGCCTTGCTCCCCTGGAGCTGACTTTACAGGCAATTGTGAGCTACTCAGTGTAATGCTGGGAACAGAACTCAGATATTCTTTAAGAATAATGTGTGCTTTACTTCCTGTAGCTTTTAGTCCTTGTGAAAGAATATCACATACATTTTGATAAAGAGGTTTTTCAGTGTAGTCCAGTAATTTCACAGTTTCCATGTACTTAGCAATTTCGCCTGGCTTGTTCTTCTCAGGAAAGCACTTCTCCATCAAAGAATCTCTAACGTAGTTGGGATCTTTCAAGTTATCCTCCCGAGGAAGACGGCCACTGAGCCACTGGCTCATACAACAACCAAGTACTTCCAAATCGCCACATCGTGATGGGGCCACGCCATTGTGCGCATCGATGCTGGTGAACTCCAGTGTGCCATCATGGCATCTTTTGGGATCTTCTTTGTACTCTTTATGAACTCCATCTGGGCAATACCGATAAGCAAGTCCATAATCTACCAAGTACGCCTGGTCAGGGTTCTTGTAGCTCAGAAGAAGGTTGGAGGCTTCGATATCCCCGTGCACAGACTCATGCTCGTGGATGTATTCCAGGATCTCCAGAATTCTTAAGCTTAGCTGCAAAACAGTTTTCCAAGAAAACCTTTTGGCATTTGCTTCATATATTTTCTGAAGGTCACTCCCAAAGCGGTCCATTATCATAAACCTGTAACTTTTTCCATTTTTATCATGTAGACAAGATCCCCAATACTCAGGAACACCAAGGTACCAATTTATGTGTACGAATCCATTTCTGAACTTGCTCTGGTTTAGCAGCCCGCTGGTAAAACTTCAATTCAGTGAAAAGAGGTCCATTGTCACTGGGTTCCACTTTCACAACACAGGGTGCGTCACTGCCAACCGGCTTGGAAAAATTTGTGTCCGCAAGATATATTCAGCCAAAGCCCACCCTGGCCAATAGGCAGCCCTAGTTTCTGTTCTTTTTTAGACATGTCGGTTATGATCTCCCCAGCAGCAAACTGCTCTGCAAGGCGCAAGGCGCCTCTTTGCAGGACCCTGTCTTCCAGCCAGAGCTGCTTTTACACGTGGCATTTTCTCCAGAGTTGCCAATCAGCCGTCCACAGCGTAGTACGGTAAACTGGATTTTAGTACTGTGGAGAACGGAAGTATGAAGACAAAGCCAGCTTCAAAGAAGCGGAAGAAAGAAGTAGAAGAAAGCGCGGTGTGTAGTGTGGAAGACATGGAGTGCTCGGATACACAGGTGGAAGAGGTCAACCAGCCTCGTTCAAGAACCAGAAAGAAAGCCCAGACTTAAGCAAGCTGCCAGGAACCAACTTTTCTGCATACTTATTTGACTTCTTTCTCCTTTTCTACTTAATGCATTATTTTCATGTGAGTCTTGTGGGGTCGTAGTAATAATTAAATGGTTATTAAAAAACAACCAAAAAACAAAACAAAACAAAACAAAAGAATAATGTGTGCTGTTAATTCCCATGCCATTTCTATAGCCATGTGGCACTTGAGAGGTGAAGACACATACTGTATGTAAACTATCTTCCCTTAAACGCTACTCTTCCTTAACGTTCATGCTTATGCAACCATATTATTCCTTTTCCTACTTAAACATTAGTATGTAACACTCAAGCATTTAGTAACACATGCATTTATTCTACGATAGACTGAAACACAAAATGAAAACTCTAGTAGGAGTAAGAATCTATAACTATGGGGAGAAATATTAATGAGCTTTCTTGCTGTGGCTTACATTTGCATCATCTCCTAATCCATCTGAGTCTACTCATGTTAAGGCTCACCCTGGCTCATGTTAAGCCTCACCCTGGTAATGCCATTTTCTCCTCCATTTTGAATGCATCAATTTCTCCCCCAATTAGCCCTAAGGAGATACAATGGTTGGGATACAGAAACAATCACCTGACCTACCTATATCCCAATCTGTGCTTTCCTTGTAAGATCATTCTGTTCCTAATGGCACTCACTTAAAGAGGAACAGTGACTTTCCCCAGACAGCTCATTCCCATTAGGTGTGCTGTGAGACCTGCCATGGCGCCGGGTATATCAACCTAGTGTCTGGTATCAGCTGTGATATTCCATGCCTTCTTCCATTGCCTCAATAAGGCCCTTGTTTTAAGACACATATGGTGGAGACATCAAGAGTTGAACACCTGCCTGAATGTGATCATGGAACTAGCTAGCAGAAACACACAACAAGACATAAAAACAGTTTTGATAAGAAGAAGAAATGAGTCTGCAGGAAAGGGCATTTTCTATACCAGTTTCAACTTTAGGGAGGTTCCTGAAAATCATCAAAAAACACATAGGTTTGTGAATATCGTTCAAACACATAGATGTGTGAATATCGTTCAAAACACATAGGCGTGTGAATATCATTCAAAACACATAGATGTGTGAATATTATTCAAAACACATAGGTGCGTATGAGAGCCCTGAGAGGGGACATAGGGTAAAGAGGAAGCGAGCATTGGAGCTTCATACCAATTGCTGCATACCAATCGGCCCAACCTCATCACCCATTTACAGTTCTGCATGTAAGAGCACATTTACCTGGGAAAGATGAGGGGCCCTAAGAGCAAGACTGAAGAATTATTAGCAGTGATTATTGCTTGTATGTCACTTGACCGCTTTCCAGAGGTTCAGAAAAGACCAGGAAATCTTTCCAAATTCAGAATCAGCACATGGAAGCCTTTCCTAAGAATATAAAACAGCAACACTCCGGAGAACAGTTTATTGTGCCCCTGTCCTTTCTAAAACTGGGACTCTGCCACCCCACCCCCAATCCAGAGAACCTATTTCTCCTCTAAGATCACATCTGTACAGATTTTGTAGCCTTAGAATCTTTAATCTTGGTCCTGTTTGAGCATGTGTGGGAGTTGTGTGTATGAGTGAGGCGAGAAGCCAATTTGACTTTGTAAAAGTCCTGAATCATGTTGTATTTCATCGTATTTCAAATACCCGTCAGTGTAACTCACACTAAACACCATTTACCACCCAAGAAGTGGCACTCCTGGGCTCCCAGTAACCAATAGACACTGATCTACTATTATTAACACTAATTAATACCTATAGTCTCATTTGTGTAGCAAGTATGATATAAAAATGCTTTAATGTGTAAAAATATGGAGAAAAGATAGACTTCTGAATGAGAAAATTTAAACAATAAGAAATACCAGATCAAGAGATTTCAAGCCATAGCTTTTACAAACCTTTATTTGTTACTGAATATTGTACTCTAAAATTTACATATAAATTATTTTGCCTCTAAAAGATGGAGAAATTCTATGCTAAATTTAGTAAAGTTCAAAAGGTAAATACTGCATGTAACATTAGCTGATATAATGACTACTAACCAGATTACATATGGTATGGTCATATTTGAGGGCTAAGTACATTGAAAATAAATGATTTAATTTTTGAAATATGCTATTGGGGATCTATACTGGCTTCATGCAGACCATATTGTAACAACACAAATGAAAACTTGTACTGCTTTCTTGGTAACCTTTTGAAAGGAGGTGATGCAGCATGTTACTGGCCCACAGCAGAATAAGCTACCATTATGAGTTTATGTGCATATCATGAAGAACATTGGCCTACTTTGCCATTTCCTAGGGAGGTTCATGATATATAACCTTGGGTGTAAGGCCTCCTGAAATGATGTGCTTATGGTTCTGAGTGTATCTGGGAGCATGTCCACTTCAGATGTACAGATGGGACTGTCACTGTAGAGTCGGTAGCCATGGTACCAGCTCAGTCATGATGTTGAACACTTAGGGCTGGATGTTATCAGTGGTGCTTCAGTCTTTATTAAGATAAAGTAGAGTATGTAAGGATGCAGTCAAGAATCAAGAAAAGGCTTCGGAAATAAAGTATTTAGCACAGTTTGGGGATAGGGTATATGAGGAAAATAGGCTTACATGTTGTATACTCAAAACCAAAGGTAAGTAGCTAGTAACATTAGCTGAAATAATGACTACTAACCAGATAACATATGGTATGGTCATATTTGAGGGCTAAGTACAGTGAAAATAAATAATTTAATTTTTGAAATATGCTATTGGGGATCTGTACTGACCTCATGCAGACCATATTGTAACAACACAAATGAAAACTTGTACTGCTTTCTTGGTAACCTTTTGCAAGGAGATGATGTAGCAAGTTAATGGCTGGAGACATCATAAGTAGCTAGAACTGAGTGAGGACACCCTAGCTAGTTCTATGGTGGTTGGTTTCATGAACAGATCAGGAAATCTTACATGGCACCTGGACATGTGCTCTCAACATCCACCGAGCCCCACCCACACCTCTCTGGCTGTCATGGTTACCAGTTGTGAGTGTTCTCTGTGGACTAGCTTGCTTAACTTGTCTTTCATAGTTAGTGAAGTCTCTCTCAGGCAATCACTGTAGGGACCTAAACCTTCTCTGCTTTAGTACCAGAGCATAATGAGGTGGATTAAGAGCTGCAGACCTGACTACTTACAAAAGCCTTTAAATGGATTAGAACGTGTTGTTTTCCTGCGTAGAAAGCTTAGGTCACTTTAAATAGAATGTAATCATAATGCCAGGGACTTAGCAGTCTTTCATTTCTGATCTGAAAGCACGCCATGAACACAGGCTTAGTGCCGTTTAGTAAAAATGGAAAGGGTGGAGCACAATTAGAGTAAAATGGAAGCTGAAATTTTGCAGCTCTCTTACAGGTAGCTTAGACTCAGAATTGCCTCTTGCGTAATTCAAGTAAGAAGGAATAAGGGGGCAAGGGAAAGGAGTTTGGAGACTGGGATAGCTACATGAGTTTTCCAGCTGAGGCAAATTTACATGGTGATCATTAAATAGTCCATTATTTTTGCCTATGTGTGCATAGGCCAACACTTTATTAGGGTTTTCTATGTATTGCATAGATTCATATAAAGGTAATTGCTGAGCTGTCCCACCCAGGGAGCAAGTATTGAGTCCTAACACAATAATAAAACATAAGTTCAGATACACTCCAAAAGTGAGTGTACAGAGTAAAGCTGGCAGCCATTATTTAACTGCTGCTTTCAATTATATTTTTACTTTTGTGTGGATGTTTTGTCTGTATGCATATCTGTTCACCATTTGAATGTAGTGCCAGCACAGGCAAGGGAATGTTGTGGGACTCCCCGGAGCTAAGGTTATGGACAGTTATGAGCCACCATGTGGGTGCTGGGAATCGAATCGCCATCCTCTGTAAGAGCAACCAGTACCTTGTACCTGCTGAGCCACCTCTCCAGCCCCTACTCTTATTTTTTTGTAAGAAGCTAGATGATAAACACATTCACTTTATCCATGTTTGCTGAGGCCAGAGTATATATGAAACACTGTTAAGTACTGAGTAGCAGAACAAAAGTAAAGAATTTGAGGAATGGATGTCCAAGTCATGTTCTGAAATCTGTTAGCATTTAGAAGGTAAGCACAGGAAGAAAAGCAGAAAAGAAGCAGGACAAAAAAGGCTCCAATGAGGAGCCAGGAATCATCAGGAGTCTCACAGGCAAATGATAATGGGAGACCCCAAAGCAGGAGAAATAGTAATTAATTAGACAGCTGCTGGGAAAGAGAAAAATAAAAGAGAAAAGGCCATTAGCTCAGTCTCAGAGGAAAGTACGAAATTTGAATGTACTGAAAAAGAAGAAGGAGGCTGGAGAGTGGGCATGGTCACCACAGCAAAAGCAAGTCTAATTTGGCTTTTCAGTGAATGAGAAAGGAAGAAATGGGAGTAGTTCAGTTCTCTGGATGTCCAGAGAGTTTTTTTTTAATAATCTGGTTATATAATATCAAACATGTTTGATGATTAATAAATCAGGAGAAAGTCATGACAATCGCTGGAAGGAAAGCCCTAAGCCTCTGAAATGAGGCCAGTCCTAAACACAGGCAAGTGATCCAGCTTTGATGGACGCAGGCATACCTCATGTGTGGAAACCAGGAGTCGGCATGTGGGAACAAACAGACAGATTGCTGACTTCAAAAGGAGGAAGATGGGAGGTTTGTTGGCTTTCTTTTGAATGAACTTTGAAGAAATGATTTTATTTAAAAGTTGTGGTATAGAGTTTATGAGGACTGTAGAAACAGTGGTACAGCAACCTAGGAACACGGACTGATACTCTCTTGCTTATATCCAGCAAAAACATTCAATTACCTCAAATGGCTTTAAATATGAACAAGGGTCCTAATTAGCTGAGCGACTAAGTGGAATCAGAAAAAGAAACTATAGTGTTGTAGAATATAATTTTAAAGTATGCTACTTTTATGCTCTGGAATATTTGTTTAATGATGGAAAGATGTGTTTGATTATATAAAATTCACCTGTAGTTCAGAGACTGCGTCAGCAACTAGCTGACAGGAAGTTGTAGGGAAGAGCCATGTGGAGAAGGGCCTATAAGGAGGGGCAGAGAAAAGTTTAAAAGGTAGCAACCATTAAAAAAGAGGACAACATAAAAGGGAGATTAACAGCACAGAGGGATTAAATGTTTCGAAGTAATCAATTTCTGTGGTCATAGAATAGAATACTAAAGACAAGATCATATTAGTGATGTTACCATCACTGTCAACCAGAATTAAAAAGGGATGAAGAAAAAAGATATCTAGGGTGTCACAAGAAAAAGAAAGAAGGCTTTGAGGAGTCCATAAAATTGGTGACATATATTTTGGGTGGCTCTACAAATGGATTTCTGAAGATCTAGGCTTATAATAGTAGCCTCTGCAAGGCACAAGCTTGTTTATGTCTCTCATAACAGCTTCAATAAAAGGAGGAAGTCCAGGGAGGGATATTGCTGTCACCTGTGTCACAGACATTGAGAGGGTCAGAGACTCCAGTCTCTTTCCCTAATCCCTGTAAGTAGCCCCCATTCACAGGTTCATAGCTGGATTATCATTTTCATATGCAGGAGGATTGTTAAGAATAAGCTGTTTTTTTAGTCTTATCACTTCTGTTCACATCCTTTGACCACAAGGTCACATGAGTCACATGGGGACTCCTAATATGGTCACACTTCACACTTAGAATTTATTGTTAATTGGTCTAGTCTGTAGGAGGGTCTTCTTTCTATGTGTTGCTTTCATTGGTTAAATAAAGAGACTGTCTTGGTCTTTTGATAGGACAGCAGCTTAGATAGGCGGAGTAGACAGCATAGAATGCTGGGAGAGAGAAGGCAGTGTGGCAGACACCATGGCTCTTTGGCCCAAGACGGACGTAGGCTAGAATCTTGCCGGTAAGCCAGTCACGTGGTGATACACAGATTTATTAGAAATGGGTTAATTAAGATATGAGAGTTAGCCAAGAAGAGGCTAGAGATAAAGGGCCAGGCAGTGTTTTAAATTAATACAGTTTCTGTGTAATTATTTCTGGTAAAGCCAGCCGGGCAACAGGACGCAGCCCTCTTGCCTCATTACTAAACTAGTCATTCCTGGAAGGAGTACAACATCATGAGCCATGGTGATCTCTTCTCCTACAAATAGTAGGAGTACAATAGTACAAATAGTCTACAAGGATAATGAGAGTTGCTTTTCTTAGTCTATTTCCTGCTACTCATTACCACGGGTTGGGTAAACTATATAGAAAAGAGATTTATTTGATCATGGCTCTTCTCTAAGGTTGAGGGGATGCATTTAATGATAGCTTTTAGTCTGGCAGAGTCCCCAGGTAGAGTGGGGTATCACATTGCTCTGGAGAGGTAGCCAAACTGACATTTATAGCTGACCCATTCTTAAAATAACACATTTACCAACTAATCTACTGATCAATCCATTAATTACAGGATCACACTAGTTCATTTATGAAGTCAGAACCACAATAATTTGTTAATGGTCCCATCAGTTCCCGCCTCTCATCATCTCATAATCAAGATTATATTTTCATCTGTGTTTGTGAGGCACAAGTCATAATCAAGTCATGGCAGTGGTGGTGGGTATATGTCCTATGAGTTAAGTTGTATTTCACAGAAGCAAAACTCAATGAATTTCTATAGTTTCTTTATAAGTCCTATCTGCTGAGTGCTCAGTATGTACTAAATATGAGCAGGAAATACTGATAAGAGTCAAATGGTCCCTAATCTCAAGGAGTTCAAATTCTCCCAACGAATATAGCAAAGGCAATCAAATCTAGTCCTGTAAAGGGTAACAACCCTATATCAACAATAAGTGCAATAAGATCAATATCTGATGTAGCAATATATAGTTTATGTATAAGAAAGCTGAGGCTGTCATTTGCCCTAAAATTTCCACCTAATATGTATTAAGGCTGGATTTAGAGTCCTTCTTTGTGATTTATGAGAATATGGGTCTTTTAAGATACTTCATTCTGATTGTTTGAAGAGCAGGTTTGCACAAAATCTGGAGGAGTGGGGGGGCTCTAATCATAAAAAAATAACTTTGACAGCAATTGTTTATGAACTGTGTAGAAATAGGTCAATGCACAGCAGACCACACAAGATGGGGTTCTGAAGAAGAGAGGAAGCAGCCAGCTGTTACATTATTATTCTCATTATTCCTGCATCGAAGTCAATTTACAGTTACATAAGGCACCAATCTCTCCCGAGGCCACAGTGAACCAAAATAGCCAATAATGACATTACATAGCTTCAGCTTTCCCACTGTCTGCCAACTTTACTTCCCGAAAAGTTTTGCCTGCTTTCAGAAATCTAACGACATCAGAAAACAGAATTTAGCATGTGGAAAATATTTTTAAAAAATATTTAGACAAGCAGTTTTTTCAAGGAAGCTCCAAGACTGTTATTTTGAGCAAGGATGACAGCCTTGTGCCAAATGTTTAACTCTCTAAGACTATTTAGCAGCAGTGCTGGTTTGGGCAGATGCCCTGGCGTAGTTTAAAATGCACTGTCATTAATTCAGTGTTTCATCTAGAAAAGCACAGAAGTCATCTCCCTGTCATCTTTAGAGGATTATGTCACTGATAGAAACCACAGGAAAGGAAAAGAGGTAGCATCTAGGTCACAGTATTTAGCAGATTTTGGAAGCACAGAACCTAAACAGGCTTTACGGAATCTTATGCATTAGAAACGGTCACTCATTAGAGAAAACAGTTCAGGGAGACATGGTGAGTTACTTTTATCAAGTCCATCGAATTTTATGGGCTAGACTGTGATGCTAAACACACAACCAACATAGAGGAAAAGGCATTTAAAGTCTGATGTTGTTAGTAAAAAGCATAGTCTAGCCTATGGTATGCATCCAAGGTCATAGCTACAAGAGAGGTGAGGCAGGGGGATCCCACGAATTCAAGATTAGAAACCTGCCTGGGCAACATAGTAAGATTGGCACACAGAAACAACAAAGATAATAGAGAGGGACTGGACAAATTATTCTTGCCTAAAGGAAGAAAAACATCTGTGAAAACTTGAAGTAGGTGGTTAACATTAAGTACAAAGCAAATGGGGAAGGGCATTAACAAGGACAGTAGTAAGAGAGAGGGGTGTGAAGAAGGCATCACGGCTGTGTGTGTGCAAGGGTACCGAGCAGAGGACTTTACTACACCATGTGTCATGATGCAGTTGTCAGACATCACAATTGTCATTTTATGGCCTAAATATATCTGTGAATAACACCAAAATTCCATCACAAATTGCTGCTCAGAGTTATCTTGAAATGTAGAGTTCAAAGGGATTAGAACCATAATCCTGAAGAGTGGCACTGAGTCAGGGTCCTCCACCCTGGAAGAACAAGGTCAGAAACCTCTCACGGGTCCACTGGTTTACATTCCCTCAAGTTGGTCCTCCAGAATAAGTTCCCTTGAGTTAGTTAACAGGCTAGAGCATGGGCAGTTTTAGGTAAGGAAATGCAGAAGATGCTCTTAAGCCATCCTCCTGAAATAAAATAGCCCTGTTGGAAGAGAGAATATCAGTTTTTCCTGATTATCAACCACTCTCTTGGTCAGGCCTATGTCCAGGGGTAATTAGTCAACACAAAACATACTCCATGCTCTTGTGTCTGTGAGTTGCATGTGCTTGTGTGTGAGCGAGTGGCTGTGTACAGGTGTAATTTGTTTTGGTATTTTGATCATACTGAGTTTTTGTTTGCTTTGAGCCTCTTGTTTTTGTCTCTTTTTGTAGAGATAGGGGAGCGGGCCTGCTTTTCGTCCCGCCCAGCTCCTGCACGGCTAGCTTATACCCAGAAATAACAACACACAAA
>LOEQ01002349.1:144823-161428 GCA_001685075.1 Bramus lutescens | reverse complement strand
GCAGTTTCTTTATTAACCAATGAAAGTAACACATTGACAGATGACCCTCCTACAACATCTTTTGAGGGGGTGTCATGAGACATGAATTTGGGTGAGTAGGGGACTGGGAAGGTTCTGGGAAGAGTTCAGAGATGGAAAAGAATATGATCAAAATATCTGTCACATAAAAATCATGTTCTAAGTATCTTTACATTTAAGAAAGTGGTAAAAAATGTTTAAATTAGAATAAGTACAGGTTACACAATTTTACAATCTTTAATGGTAACCTCAGAAGCCTGCATGTAAATATAGTGTGGATGAAACCGGAATGAGTTATAATACCCAGGGTTCCTCCACTAAGAAATCCACCAAACACTCTTTGATCCAAGCAAGAGATCAAAATACCAAACTGCAGAACATGCAAGAGCAAAACAGACACCTGTCTGGAGAAAAGAATGCCCCAGGCTTGGCACTGTTTGCTTCCTTTGCCAGGTGAGCATTGCCTTCAGGTCAAGGCTTCTGACTGACTGTTCACTAGGTTGTAACCATAACACAGATAAGAGGGCAAGTAACCAGAAGGTGTCTCCACACAGGTTAGTGACATCATTTGTTTCTCTGCTTCCCCAAACATCTAAATGTTAACTCACACCAAATGAAAATGGGCAACACAGGGTGGTACCATGGTACCCTAGGATTACCAGATTTCCCTGAATGGTATTCCATCAGGACAGGGCACAGAGTAACATACTGAAGATAACAAACATTTAAGATTTAAAAGACAATGCAGTACGTGAAGTTATTGCATTTGGATGTTACCAAAAAGGATGGAGATTTCAGTCCACCCATGGACAACAGCCCTTCATTTGGGGAGAAAGATGGCTTTGTGAGTAAAGACACTTGACACCAAGCCGGAGAACCTGAGTTTGATTCCAGGGATGCAGATGGTGAAAGGAGCATTGATCATTTGTAAACCTAAGCATCTCCTACTCTTTGTCCTCTCACCTCTGCACGCATCCAGCTCCCCCAATATCTCCCCTCATACACACAGTTAAGTAATTAACCAGATAAATAAATGTAATAATCCCTCTCTGAAAAACACTTAGAGCTCTGCTGAGTTTACTAACATCATCAGTTTCATCTGAGGTTCCAAGTCTGAGTTTCCCTCAAGGACTGGAGCCTCACACTGTGATTTGCTTCCATACAGAAACAATAGCTTCACATACCAACTTTCAGCTTTACAATGGAGCGAATGTGTCACATATTCCTTAAAAACTCCCTTTCTAGGTTGGGGTTTCATCTTTCTTGCTAGGTTGTGGAGAATCAGCGTGGTCTTTCGTGATGCTGAACATTCCAAGTTTTCTCACTCTTCGGCCTGCATGGGGCATGTCGTGGGACTTCTCATCCTCCAGTGCCACCTGAGCCAGTATATACAACTTCCCCTCATATATAGCTATGCCTGTATTTCTACACCAACCTAGAGGTGTGTGTCTGTCATTTCTGTACTGCATACATATCAAGATCCTTAGGGCTCTTCAGCTCAGTGAAAACGTGAAGCTGGGGTCTGGACCCAGGCTCCTACAGCTGGTAGAGACTGGTGACAAACTGGTTTCCCCTCTATAAGTGGAGAGCATCATTAGAACAAATACTTACAAATTTCCCCTGTGTAAGGGGCAAATCTACCAGTGAGTCTGTCTCTCAATACTTGGAAGGTCTAACTCTGCTTCCCTACCTGTGATGACCTCACTCTACTCAGACAGCTTTCCTCATCCGAATTTCAGGCCTGTGCCTCAGTGGGCTCCCCTCACAGCTCTGCTGCACATGATACCCTTGACCCTGCAGACCACATCATTTCCATTTTAACCCCTGCAGTGCCAAATCCATCATAGGTATTGGATTAAAGAACGCATAGCAACATCAAATTTTCTATAACATGATGTATGCTCAATACACATATGTCATGACAAGCATATGTGAGCATTCTCAACCATCTAACTTTTGAATATGGGGAATAAATAAATGAAGTGAATTCTCAATCATCAGTTGGCTGACAAAAGGAGCCCAACAACAGGGAACTCACATTCGGATACATAGATATTCCCATAAGTGGAATTCAGGATGATCCGAGATGTGTTTGTATGTTCACTTATGTGAAAACTAGGCACTTTTAACTATACCAATTTAATATGTCTGTGAAAAGACCTACATTTCTTTTAAAAGACAGAATACTTCAGTACAGTCCAAGTTTTAAATATATAATCTCATTGACTTCCAGCAACTCATAACAACCTACAAAGCAACTTTCTCTAAATTGACCTATGCTTGAAAAATTGAGTAGGACAATATCAACATTAGTAACAACGACTGTTTTCAAAAACCATACATCACTTCAGACAGGATAGAAACCAAGACAGCAAACATAGACCTTCTTAAAAGTGCCTCAAACGTAAGTCTCAATCAAGCATGGCTGTGCCATGAAACAAATCACATACTGTACCTGTTTTGCCATTGGGCACAGGCACTGAAATATTCCTTTCAGAATATGGTGCTAAGGTTAAAACTCTGCAATCTGTTAAGTCAGTGGTGTCTTGAAGGCAAGAGGGTCATCCTATTCACTATGGATTTTCTTAGGGTCAGGGTCAGGGAGCAACCAAATGTCAAGAGTCTGTGACCAAAACACAAACTCACCTCCTCAGGCACCAAGAATGGAAATGTACTTTCTCTCTTAGAATAGTATTTTTTCAAAGTCTAACTTCCCAGTTCCCAGAAATAAGGCTGCCAGTTTCAACAGTATACAGAAACATTCTCTCTCTCTCTCTCTCTCTCTCTCTCTCTCTCTCACACACACACATACACACACGACTTGTCAGTGGACTCACTTAAGAATTTATAGGCACTGGAAAGATGGTTCTGGGGTTAAGAGTACTTGTTGCTCTCCAGAGCACCAGTGTTAAATTTCAGTATGCATGGTTGGTGGCTCTCAACTTTGGTTCCTCCAGCTCAAAGGAATCCCGTGTGTGGGGTGTGTATGTGTGTGTGTGTGTGTGTGTGTCCTAATAATTCAATTTTTTAAATAAAAAATTCTAAACTAGTTAAAAAGCATTTCTAAGCACAATAACTGAGTTTCTTGGTCTGTCTGAAAAATCAGGTACAATTTCCATACATTTTTCCAGGGTATACACTTACCTTTGTAGAAGATACAAGAACAAAACCATGCCAACTGCCTCCTAAAAACTGAAAGAACATACTATCCTGGGAAAAAGCAAAGACTTTACTTATGACATTTTAGCATATTTCATTGTATAATAAAATACTGAATCCACATTACTTCTAAAATATTTGAATTTTGCCAATTCAAAGATAATTCCAAGAAGAAAATATTAATTTTCTTATTCATTCTGATTGGATATTTTGACTGCTCATATTTAGAAAGTAAGTAAACCAGAAAAAATTGTGTTTTGTTTAACAATGAAACGTGGCTATTTTTCAGCTGATGGGGACTTATCTTCTCAGACTCAGTCTGTGCATGTGGAATTCATGAGGTAAAGGGAGCCTGGCCTTTGGACTTTCAGGTTTTTGCTTTAGGCACTAAATGAGTTTTCTTTGTGTATCTTAATAGGTGCCTACACTAGAACTTGGAATATAAACAATATATAAAATTTGCTTTTCTATAGATACCATATTATTGTAAGTAGTTCACAACCATCCACTAAGTGAATTTCAAAGACAAAAAAATCCTGTATCCCTGTTGCTTTTCTTTGGAGACTTTTTCCTGTTCTCTGGTTTATCTGTACCTTTTCTAGAGTTTGTTCTTAAGGTGTCATACTTAAAATCATGCAAAGAAAAGTTTTTAAAAATCATGACAATAATGATACAGAGAAATAGTTGAGAAGTAATACCACAGGAGATGAGATGGTGGTCAAATGTCATTTTATGCCATATGGTAAAAAGCATTGACTTTTTACACTCAAACCTAAGTGTAAGGAGGGAGAGAAAGTTTGTGTAGTTTCATAAGTCATAAGATACATGTAGTACTCTAGAAAAAAAAAGCCTAGATCTGACGCATTACAATGATGTAATAATAAGAAAAACAAAGTATGGGATGATGAACTGGCAGGCATGTACAAATACAGAGAAAGCTAATTTAAAAATTGTGTGTGGTTTTGTGTGTATATAAATATATTCTCGCAATTTTTTTTCAAGTAGATATGCTTAAGGTTAACAGAATGAACCTTTACTTGAAGGCAAACCTTAATGACATAGTGAGTTTGATGCCAACCTGGTTTACATGAGACCCTGTCTCAGGAAGAGAGAAAAAGACTGTCTGGAGCCAGCCATGGAGATTAACTGTAGATATGTAGATGATGAAGAAAATATTAGAAACTGAACTTTGTTTCTTAGTTTATAGGTTTAAGAGCAAGCCAAAGAGTGAGAGAAAAAGGGAAGGCCTTGTTGGTGCTGGAATTACTTCTTCATTACCCTAGAGAAAGATTTCTTAGTTATAGACTCCAGACTTTATATACTATCCTTTTCTTTGGCATATCCATAATAAGTTGTCATTATTTTATCCAATTAAAAGTTCCAGTGCTTAGTAAGAGCATTCTAAATGAAAGAGAAATGTCAAAAGAAGGGACAATTTGGGAGGAAAATATGTGCTTTTCTTCATTCAGATTCATGTAAAATAACGTTGGTGCGTGCTACGCTCTTAAAAGAAGGAAATATTTTGTTCTAGTAAAAATTCCTATAAAAGTATTAATAAATATAAATATTAGAAGCAGTCAGTACAAAATTTAAATTGGTAATGTGACCACTAATTTCATCTTCCTACTATGTAATATTTCCTTTGATTCTTTCTGCTTTTGTTTTCTTAATAATATGCTAATGGATAATAAATTTTGGATTGGTGCATGCCAAGCAGGTTTTATCAACTGGACTACATCCTTATTACTAAAAGCTTTGGGGAATATGATACTATCTAGAAGATGACATGCAGAAACTTCTATTTTAGTTTGATAATATCACATTTTGTACTTTCTGTATTAATGTAAATTTCTTGAGGTTGTTTTGACATTTTTCTTCATAAGAATATTTTGTAGAATGCAAAAAGAGCCATATCTATCACCCTGCACAAAATTCAACTCCAAATGGATCAAAGACCTCAACATACAACCACGTACTCTGAACCTGATTGAAGAAAAAGTAGGAACAGCCTTAAACTCAATAGTACAGGAAAAGACTCTCTGAATAGAACACCACAAATGCAGACACTAACAGCAATAGTAATAAATGAAATCTCATGAAACTGAAAACGTTATATATGACAAAGGACACCATTATTCAGACAAAGTGGCAGCCTACAGAATGGGAAAAGGTTTTTTCTTTTTTCTTTTTTTTATTTAATTGAAGTTGCACATACCAAACACAGTTCCCACTCCATCCCTTCCTCGTCCTCCCTCCCTCCTCCACCTTCTCTCCCACCCCACCCATCATCCATTCCTCATAGAGAATAAGGCTTTCCATGAGAGGTAAAAAAAAGACTAGTGCCCTTTGAGGCTGGACCAAGGTTGATGAGATGGTTTTTGTTTTATCTTACTGTACTTTACTTTGTCTCTTAGATGTCTGCTTTATTTTTCTTATGAAAGACAGAAAAGGAGTGGGTATGGGTGGGAGAGGTGATGAAGAAGACTAGGAGGGGAAGCTGTATTCAGATTACACTGTATGATAAAAGAATATACACTTAATAAGAGAGGGAAATAAATAAATAGGCATTGAGATTATAGAAAACCGAAAATGGTAGCCACCATCCAATGCAGCACACTTCTGTAGCTTCTCAAATTAAAGACCTGATCAATGTTTACAAGAGTAAATCATCATACTAACTGCGGGAAATTAAAAATAAAACTCAGACTTAAAGCTTTTGAGTATTACAATGTAGTTGAAATTTGGCAACTTTATGAAATAAAAAAAAAAACTACTTTATTTTTTTTTCATTTATTCTTCTCTCATACATTACATTCTGGCCTAATTTTCCACTCCCTCCACTCCTCCTCCCATCTCCCCTCTTCCCCAGATCTCCTCCTGCTCCTCCATTTCCCTTCAAAAAGCAGCAGACCTCCCAGTGATATCAATCAAACATGGTAGTGTCAGGCTTAGGCTCCTTTTCACTCATGAGTACAACTTGAGAATTGGAACAGTCATTGATTGGCCACTCCCACAAGCTCTGTGCCACTACTATCCCAATACATCTTGGAGGCGTGGCAGATTGTATGTTGAAGGGTTATGACTGTGTTGGTATCCTAGTCCTATGGCTGACAGTCTTGCCTGGCTCCAAATGGCTGGCTCAAGCTCTGTTGCCCCTGTTACTAAGACTGTTTGCTAGGGACATTCTTAAAGATTGCAGGGAGCTTCCACTGCAGTATTTAAGAATTAATTTCTTTAAAATAAAGAAAAAAAGTCATTTTCTAAACCACATTCTTGATCCAATATGCAAGAAGAACAGATAAGTGAGCCTCAGTATTCTGTTAAGTTACCTGGAGTACTTTAAAATGCATTTTCATTTTCATTTAGATTCCCTTATTTTCCCAGTTTGCATATGGCTCAGCACTGCACTGTGCTCACCTGGCCCACCCCTTCCTTGCATTTTATGCCAGTCATTTCATGATGAATGGAAAATGTTTTACAGAGTCAGGAGTAAACCTTGGCATGTGGATTTATTAAACCTTCAACTTCAATCCTTTTGCTATGGAGGATTTTGTTCAGATTTTGTACCTGGATTACATTGCTGTGTTGAAGTTGGCTGGCGTTTTCTCTCAGAAGCAGATATGTCTCGTGTCGTTGTAATTACTGTTTAAAAGACATTAGAACCTTGGTTGTTTGAAACCATCACTGGAGAGATTATTTGTAACATGCAAATAAGCAAGCACAAGAAATCAACCTCATGTTTTCCTGTTTTTGAGTTGGTATTTACACATCCTTGGATGCTGTTTTTCAAATTTGGCAATCCACAAGGTACGAAATGAAAAAAAAAACACTCTTATGTTTGGTTTACAGAACAACCTAACAGACTAGATTCATGCCTTGACTTAATCATTTGCTGGCAAACAAATGAAACGGGCAAACCCAGTGTTTACCATGAAGGAATGAGAACTTGCTCACCCAGAGGCTACATGGGGTATAACATGACTCTTATCTAGATGAAATGGGTGACCGTGGCCGTGGAGGAGCTTCCTGGACACTACTGCATAGCATTTGAGTAGCTCCACTCCACTTCTACTAGACACACCACTGATAGTGATGGCCTCATGCTGACAATGTCATTGTCCCCTCTTTCCAGGTGCTTCCGGGATTTTACATTGTGGATGCTTGCTGATACTCACTTAGTAAAATTAAAGAAAATTAAGCTTGAAATACAACTTCACTGATGGATAATGGCAAGAAATATATTCTGTTTTCATTAGAACCTGGCCTCGCAAACACGAAATTCCTTCTCTACTGCTCAGAAGGTCTCTGTGGCAATGTTTCCCACACATCCATAGTAACACTCTATTCAGCAATGAATCTTTGTATTGCCTTTTATTCTGTCTCACATCCTACTGTTCTCCTGTCTCTCACCCCGTTTTCTGGATACCATTTTTCAAAACAGCTTCCTCAATATCACCCATTTTTACCAGCTCTGCTCTCCACAGACACCATTAGCAAACACCTCTCTTTTCTGAGAATTTTAATAAACAATGAAATCCAAATTGGAACAAATTATGAGACGCGGGTTCACTCTTTCTATAAACTGACATATGCAGTGTCCTTAAGAAGGCTTGATTTTTTTCAAGCTTATGAAATTCTTCCCAAAAAATGACCATTACACAAATAAGTATATAAATATTTCATTTTTCTCTAATAAATATTACAAGGGATACTAGTCAATTTATTTCAGTTCTGTGCTGTGTGAAAGCCAGTGATGCACTACTTTAGTGGCCTTGAAATGCTTCCTTCCAGAGAGTGGGACCCTGGCATCCCTTGCCTAAGGCAACAAATAGTCAGCATTAAAAGTCATAATCACCACACTAGGGTGGCATAGGTCATCCCATAAATACCCATTCTGAGATCACAGCAGCCAATCACAACTGCACAATCATAAAAAGGAAACAAACTCCGCTACTCAGTGAAATTTCCCTGTGGAAAATACAAATCCCCAATTACGACCCAACATGTGCCAGACAGAAAGCCTTACTGAGAGCCGAAGATCTGCATGATATTTTACAAATTACCAGGCTCACAGCATGCTGCATGGAGATTCAGGACCAGAAAAGGCAGGGAGGAAAGAGAAGAAGAAGCCCCACTGTGGTTGCTTTCAAAATCTGGTCAAGTAACTTAAAAAAATGCCCTTTGTCCCTGAATTTTCCCTGTTGACAAACTGCAAAGGTGGCATTGACGATGGTGCTGAAGTGGAATCAATCTAATTACCTTAGATGTCTGGTTTTAAGTTTCAATTTTTCTTGATTTTTTTTTCCTGTGGCATTTTCAGTGATAAAGGCATTTGGGATACCAGAATAAGAAAAAAATGAAAAATATTGATCTTTTAAACTCTTATATTGGTTTCAGTCAACACTATTTCGGGGTCAAAAAGAACAACAATGCTACAACTTGAGGAGACTATGATGTCCTAGGGAGCCCTCATCCCAGAGACAAATACAGCCATGGCGGTAACCCATTATCTCAATGAATGCTATTGAATACTTAAAATTATGAAGCAAAATGACAGGCTTTGAGAATATAACATGCAAGCACATATTTAACCATTTTCATTCAAGTTAGAATAAATGGAATATTAATAGTGACTGTAAAATTATATGAATTAATTTTGAATCTGAAGTTTTTTTTTTTCCCACAGGCCAATGAGCCTTTATGCCTGTGAGCAATGTGTTTGGAAGAAGTTTAAGCAGAATAAAACATTGACAGGTAGAATGTTAACATCATATCAGGCCTTAGCCATACAAACTGGTATCATTTCAAAGTGAATATATTCCCAAAGAGGTGGAGCAGCTTGTTCAAAGATACAACTGAGCAAGTGAAATTGGGAAGTTGTTATCATCAGTACAATACTGATTCTCCTCAAATCACCTATAGTCACCATGTGCCTTGAAAACACTGAATTCATTCATTGAGTGGCAAGGTGATGAAAAGAAAAAAAGATTATTGTCTGCCATTGGACATGTAAGAGGTAGTACTTACAACATGTGGTAATTAAATGTTCTAGATGAAAACAGATAAATTGAACACACCTCTGTAATTCATAGTTTTGGAATCATGAGCTTTGCACGTGATTAAAGTGAGGAAGAATTTCTGAGCATGTGAACAGAGCACTGAAGAACGTAGAGACAGTACGTGGGGGAAAGAAGGGCAGCGACAGACAGGAAAGTAAAATAGGGTTGGAAGTACATGGATTTCTAGTGGTGGTTGCAAGCCTTGTACAGATGTAGAGCTTGGAGACTCCAAATATCTGAAATGCATTTTCTCACAGTTCTAGAGCCCAAAGCTCTAAAGACAAACAATGGCGTGGTTGATTTGTTTTCATGGGGTTCAGGAAGAAAAAGCTGCTCCAAGCTTCTGTCTTTACCTCTGGACATGGCATGAAATTCTGGGTGCTTACTTCTCTTCTGTGGGAGCATAGTTCTTATCTCTGGTCCATTATCCCTGTTTATCTCCTGCCCAAATGCCTCAGTCATTGTCCCTGGTATTAACATAGTATGGCCTCATTTTATCCCAAGAAAATCCTACTTTAAAAAAGTAATAGGAGGCAGCATATAATTTAACCCACTTCATGGAAGAAGGAGGATGCCTTGAAGATGCATATGAAAAGCCCCTGAAATGAAACTGAAGAGCACCCTATAGTCAGTAAAGGAAGCTAGCCATGTCAAGTACAGAGTGAGGGTCCTGTGCTAGGTAGATGGGCCTGATCAGTCATGTTGAACATTAGCTCTTCACCCTGAGAGAAATGGGCAGCTGGAGGAGGGTTTGAAGAATGAAGTGGCACAGCTTAATTAATAGGTTAATGGGAATTTCAGGCTGCAATGAAGGTACAAAAGAAACTTCCAGAAGAACTTAAAGCTTTAATGGGGAGAGCCCAAGGGTGGACAATAGATCTGAAGAATATGTTCTGCAAAGTTATGGTAGCATTATGTCCACATCTTTGCATGATTAAAACAAGGGAGAACTAATACTGTAACTGTTTATTTCTTTGCAAAGAACAGCAGCGAATACAGAGACTCAACATACTGAGAATAAGTGATGGGTACAAGGTAGACTTCAGAAAGGACATCTATGACACCATTCTAAAGCTCGGGGAAAAAATCACAGCATGGAAGAGGGGTGGGAAATAGACACAAACAAGAAGCTAGGGTGAAGAGCATGAAAAGTCATTTTCCCTTCATACTTAATACAGCCATTATTATTATGAACACACGATAACAGCTACTTATGCCTGGCTTGTACAAAACTGTCCCTGTCAACAATCAGTGATGGAAGGGAAATGGGTTAGTGTGACCTTAACCGTTACAGCTGATCATTTGGCTATTGATAGATTGGTGGATACGGGGATATCACTGTCTTCAGTCATTTACCCACTGCTCAGCAAACCAGGCTGCAATGAATACCTCCCAACCTGTGGTCACACGATGGCCCTGGTTAAATTCAGTGGGTCATGTGCCAAAACAAATAGACAGAAACATGAGAAAGAGAACTGTGAAGAAGAGGGGTAAGGGTAGGGAAATGGGAGAGAACAGATGGTGACACTGGCCAGATGTGTTAAAGAAGTGCATCAGAGAACAAGCTAAATTGATTTTGAAAAGAGAAAAGCAGGAGCCAGGACATAGATCAGTGACTAAGAACACTCGCTTCTTTTTCAAAGGACCAGAATTCAGGTGCCAGCACCTACATGAAAGGTTGCATCTCCCTGCAACTCAAGTTATATGGGATCTGATCCATGCTTTTGGACTCTGTATACACATTGCATACACATGCTACACTTATATACAGGCACACATAAAATAAAATCTTTAAAAAAGAAAAAATTGTTTATTTAGATGTTATGCTTATATCTCCTTACCTTCTGCATGATAATGTCATATGGCACATATGAATCCATAACTTCTGAATTGGAGTAATACTTTATGTCAATATGAAATCTACTCAAGTAAGAACAAGGATCAAAGAGGGCTTCTAGCTAAAATAATATATTTTCTAAAAGAAGTAAGAAAATAGGATTACATCTTCCTTTAAAATCTCTTCTTAGACATGAACATCTATTCATGTAAACATAAAACCTTCCTGAATGCCAGAAAAATATCCATAGCTACCAAAGAGTGAGTTAGAATTCTTCCATGTGTTTAAAGAGATGTATTATTGATATAACTTGAGTCTTGCTGATATTTCCTTTCAAGATAAAAATGAATAAAAACATCTACTATGCATAGACTAGTTATTGCTTTATTGAAGCTCCGAAACAACCACAAGAAATGGTTTCTATTGCTATTTAAATTCTACAAATTAAAACAAAAAAAACCTCTGAATCACAGAATATTTAAGAATTTGCCCAAGGATACCAGTGTGGAAGAGCAGTATCCAAGATGTGAATCTTAGTCACCTAACTACAGAGTTCATGATGAAAGCATGAAGCAACTCTGATAAAGCTAACAAATACAGGTGAAGAGTTTTAAAATACATTTTTATGTTAAATGATTAACTGATTGATTGATTTAGTATATGTGTATGTCTGTCGGTCTGTCTTTTTTCTCCCATGTGCTTGTTGTAGCAAACATGTGGTCAGAGAACAACTATCAAAGAGTCTTCTCTCTCCTTCCACACTGTGAGTTCAGAGGATCAAGTCCAGGCTTCCAAGCTTGGCAGCAAGCATCTGTATCCACTAGGACGAAGTTGTACATGCTTAATAATCCCTAGAAGAACAAATTTATTACAGAGATAGAGAGATCAAATTGAATTACAGAATCTTTTTCAGTCCTTATGTGGACATTCAAGTACAACAGTGAGATACCCATGAAGACATGGACATTTCACTACAGCTAACAATGGCCTCCTTCTGACTTGTACAAGGTTACTTAAATATGGAAATGAATTAGGCATGTATTGTTTTGGGAAAGCAAAAGCTTTTGTTCCAGGGAATGTGGTCATGGAGCCTGGTAGATGGTGTTCAAGCATGGGTACTTAACTACAGAAATGATCAATTTCATTCCCTCTCATCTGTTTACCCAAAGAGCAAATCAACAAGTTACTGCTTTAAAAGTCATTGTGATATATCAGTTAATGTACTTATTAATTGATTTAGAAATGAATTATATCAGATGAATTAGAAATGACTAATCCAGCGTTTCAATTAATAGAGATGTATGGACTTCAATAGTAAGTATGCTGTGGGATAATGTTCTTGTACACTGTAAAAATTTGTCACTCATATTAGTTTAATAAAACACTAATTGGTCAGTAGCCAGGTAGGAAGCATAGGTGGGGTAAACAGACCAAGAGAATTCTGGAAGAGGAAAGGTAGAGAGTCAGTCACCAGCCAGATGCAGAGGAAGCAAGATGAGAATGGCGCACTGAGAAAAGGTACCAAGCCACATGGCTAAACATAGACAAGAATTATGGATTAATTTATGTTATAAGAGCTAGTTAATAATAAGTCTGAGCTAATAGGCCAAACAGTTTATAATTAATGCAAATCTTTCTGTGTTTCTTTGGGACTGAATGGCTTTGGGACCAGGTGGGACAGAAATTTCCATCTACAAAATATATTTGTTAAACTTTCCTTACATGTACTTTACATAAAGGCAATAGAAATACTTAACAAAACACAACTTTCATCTGTTTTGGTATTGAAAACTACATTGAACCATCCCAGATATGTAAGAATTTACTATATAAAATTTGCATTTATGTCTCCTTCTCTCATTTCTCTTTCCTATAATTTCAACTAGTTAGGAAGGAGAAATTCTACAGATGCAGATGAGAACAGAAAAATAAATCTATTAAACAAAAGAAGTACATAAGTTAATGGTAATGTATTGGACATGCAAATTAAATTGGAAAAACAACTTAAATGCAAAGCAATTACTTACACTTTTAATATTAGCCAGACTAATAAAGAAGCAATTAGATCTCATTATATGGCTATAAAATTGGTTTGCAATAGGTTGATTGCGCCAACTGTTTCTTCTGGGTTTTGATGGTCTTATGGACAGGAGCTCTATTCTTTCTTTTTTGTGTGCCTGTTTGTTTGCTTTATCTTTATGGTCAACTTGAAAAGAACTCAGATTGAAACTGTTGTAATTTTTTCTTCTAAACAAAATAAGAGAAATATCCTATGTACTGGTGCGTATTTCCTTTTCCTAAGGGATGATCACTTGTTTTAAAATGAACGTGACAGAATCATAGCTGGACGTCTATTTGTTCATAGTTATGTGTGTTCATGCGTAATGGTGAGTCAATTTCCTCAATCACACAACCAAATAACTGACTGAAAATTCGCAGCGTCAGGTACTATGATCCTAGAGGACAAGAAAACCCCACAAATATGCAATTCTCTCAAATATCCTTCCTTCCATACTAGACAGCACCAACCAAAATGGTAAAATTAACTGATTTGATATTAAATAGAGAGTGAAATATCAGGCCTGCCATGGCCATAAAGTTCAGAGAAACATTTTTTTTTTATCAATACTAGTTAGGCTGACAAGACCCACATTTCAAATCCCCTCCCCATTTCCCTTTCCACCAATTAGATTAGCCAATCACATCAGATTAAGAAATCAAGCTCCAGCCAATGGGAGGAAAGGCAGTCATGACCTAGGTCAAGGATTAGAGACAGATGCCATTTTGACCAAGCATGCAGTTTATTATCCTGGTTTGGGTTCAGGCACAGTCCTTTTTACAAACAATGATTCCCTTGCCCAAATGACTTTAGCTTTGTTCATGTGTGCCTTTGTCTAACACTGAGATTGTTCTTTTCTGGCAGAGTATCTTGGACCGGATTACCAAGACCCATCTCAAGAGAAAGATTTTGAAATCAGTTATTTACTTTAGGACTCCCTGGAGTGACTGCATTCTTCTTAAGCTCCCCCCTGCCCTGTTTATATCACTTCCATCCTCTTCCTACCATGAAACACACTAGGACAAACATGTTTCCTGGCTTATCTCTGTTTCTACACAATATGACATGAAAGGGAACTCTTTTATTGATTCTTTGAAGCATTTGGCATTCCCATATTTCCTTTGCAATATCAGCATTGCACATGGCCTCCTAGAAAATGGTTGCATTTCCCAGTGTACTTTAAAGCTCAATGTGATTATAAATTGAAGGGTATTTGTTGTTGGTGGTGTTTTGTTGATTATTTAAGTAGGAAATAAAAACAGACTTGGTAGCTTCTAGAATCAGGTTTCTTGTAATCTTCTCTGCTGCTGAGAATGGGGCCATCAACATCCTAAGTCAGAGGCATGGAGAATGCACCTTATGCGTAACAGTGTGGTGGGACAGTGGTTAGGTTTCTGAGCACTTCATAAAACCGAACAACAAATCAGATTAGGAATGAATATCTCCAAAGTTTATATAACATAAAATAGATGTTGTTTTATTTAAATCACTGATATTTGGGGTTTTCCAACTCTGTGAAATCTCATTCTGACTTATTTACTACAGATCTAGAACTTTCATGAATTATGTCAGTCCCCCTGATCTGACCAACATATCCAACACACCCAAAACCACACCGCAAAAAAAATGCACAGAGGAAGTGACAGGAGGAAAAAAGAAGGAAAAAATCATATTGCAAATGACTCAGTAATCAGAGAAGTAGTCTGTTACTCACTGGCTAGTAGAAGTTACCATGAGGATGATAACTTGGCAATATTGACAGAGCTGTGTGTTCTAACAGGAGAATTCTACCTGGGCAGCATAGTTTACACTCACATCTTACAAAGCTGATTGTACCGGGTTCTGTAATATACTGTGTGTGTATGTACACATTCTATAGTGAAATCTGAGGAACTTAAATGTTATTCATATACCACTGCTAAAATAACCTTTATAATTGTACTGTCATTGTTTTATTGTTTTGCTAATGCAAATGGTGAAATGAACGTTTAGGTTTATATATTTTTAAATTTATTTATTTATTAAAAATTTCCACCTCGTCCAATCATCCCATTTTCCTCCCACTCCCCCCACTTCCCCTCCCCCTTGCTCTCCAGTCCTAAGAGCAGTCAGGGTGCCCTACCCTGTGGAAAGTCCAAGGCCCCCCCTCCATCCACGTCTAGGAAGGTGTGCAACCAAACAGACTAGGCTCCCAAAAAGCCAGTACATGCAATAGAATCAAAATCCTGTGTCATTATCATTGGCTTCTCAGTTAGCCCTCTTTGTTAGCCACATTCAGAGAGTCCAGTGTGATGACATGCTCCATCAGTCCCAGTCCAGCTGGCCTTGGTGAGCTCCCATTTGATCAGTCCCACCGTCTCAGTTGGTGGATGCACCTCTCGCGGTTCTTACTTCTTACTCATCTTCTCCCTCCTTCTGCTCTTCATCTGGGCCTTGGGAGCTCAGTCCAGTGCTCCAATGTGGGTNCCAAGTCTCTTGCCAACCCTAAAATGGCTCCCTTAGTTAAGATATCTTCTTCCCTGCTCCCATATCCACCTTCCTCCATCTCAACCATCCCATTCCCCCAAAGTCTCCCCAATACTTCCCTTCTCCCTTTTATCTCCCCATCTCCCCTTTCCCCCAACCCACTCCTACCCCCCTGCTCCCAACTTTTGCTTAACGATCTTGTCTATATTTTTTAATTCTAAATAGTTGAACTATAAAATATACAGATGGATGCTCTGGATATGTGGGACAATAGAGATGCACCTGTAAGAATTTGTATGTGAAGATACAGGTTCTTTCTAAAGTGCAGTTGACTCATGGATTTTGATGGTTAGTTGTATAAGGACATATATTGTGACACTTATTACATATTACTCCTGTAGTCTCTGAAAGCTGTGTTCTCAGTCCTGACATTTTAAAAGGAAATTTCTAAGGCATCATCAAGATTCTGCAGAACAACTGCCAATACTTGTCCACAATTAATGGCCTCACCCAAACCATGGCCCCTTGTTTCTTTGTTTTTATTTAAGAGAATATACTTAGCTGCTGTTTATCTGTGGGGAGAAGAAAATGCTGATGTGACTCATCCATCATTTTAATTCTCTAGTTATCTAGCATTTTAAGTGTTCTGTCTCAAGTATGTGCTAATTGACATTCTGCGGAACTCTCCTTTCCTTACAAAATG
This sequence comes from Bramus lutescens, assembly GCA_001685075.1. Lineage (NCBI taxonomy): Eukaryota > Metazoa > Chordata > Mammalia > Rodentia > Cricetidae > Bramus > Bramus lutescens. The sequence goes on along the minus strand of LOEQ01002349.1, from coordinate 145,127 downwards.
AACTCAGTAGAAAACATGGAACACCCACTCTACCCAGTATTCCACTGCATTAAAATATATTTTGCTCTGTTTTCTGTAACACTCCAGTAATTGTGCTACCATTTATGGAAGGCAGTGGAAATTTCATCATGTACAGTAAGTAAATCTACTTATTACATTTTTCTTTTCAATGAAATTTTCTCATGATTTTCAAAATTCTATTTTGCTCTTTTCTTATTTTTATTGATCTCTACATTTTTCTCAGCTCCCTTCCCTGCCTCTCCCCTCCCATTCAACCCTCTCCCAAGGTCCCCATGCTCCCAAT
>LOEQ01002349.1:104822-118891 GCA_001685075.1 Bramus lutescens | reverse complement strand
CTGTAGTTCTGTAGTAGAGTTTGAAGTCAGGGATTGTGATGCCTCCAGAAGTTCTTTTACTGTACAGGATTATTTTGGCTATCCTGGGTTTTTTGCTCTTCCATATTGAAGCTGAGTACCATTCTTTCAAGAATTTTGCTGGGATTTTGATAGGCATTGCATTGAATCTGTAGACTGCTTTTGGTAAGATTGCCATATTTACTATGTTAATTCTACCTACTCAAGAGCATGGGAGATCTTTCTATTCTCTGGTGTCTTCTTCAATTTCTTTCTTCAAAGATTTAAAGTTCTTGTTAATCAGGTCTTCCACTTGTTTGTTTAGAATTATCTGAGATATTTTATGTTATTTGTGGCTATTGTGAAGGGTGATGTTTCTCTGATTTCTTTAGCAGCCCATTTATCATCTCTGTAAAGGAAGGCTACTGATTTTTTTGAGTTAATCTTGTATCCTGCTGAATTCAATTTTAATGAGATATAAGTAGAGCTAAAAATTCAATTCTTGTTTGGTTGCAACACATGATTTTTACCTACTGCAATGGACAGTGCAGAACACTCCCACTGTTTCAGTAGGATGGCTAACATGTTTTAAACTTAAATAACTGTGCTTAAGGGATCTAGAAAACAAAATGCCTCTGATCTGTAAACCCTACTTACCCAAGGACAAATAATTTTCTGGAATGCTGAGGGCTGTTGTTTATGTAAAATAACAAGCCACATGTTTTTGCTTCTGTAAACAAGCTTGGTTGCCCCGATGCACATGATATGCTTGATCACACATAGGTGGGAGATACATAGTTAGGAAGTACTTCAGAATGTATGCTGTCCCTTACTGGATGACAGGGGGAAGCATACAGCCTTGTGGGTTTGGTCTTTATAAACCCCTGACTAACACAATTTGGCACTGTACTCTGGAAATCCTAGGTATGGACCTGGCCAGTATCCATGGTCCTGGCCAGTATTTAATAGAGCTTGTTTCAAATGTGGCTCAAAAATTGTTATTGTCTCAGTAGAATTAATATTTTTCTGGAGGCCACAGCAAGATCAGAACACCCACCCAAATTCTAAAGCAAGACCTTCACTCCAGGGCTCTAGGCCTGAAGAACTACCTGAGGAGATATACATCTTGAGATGTTTCTAGATCTAAGGCATGCCTCGGTTTTATGAAATATCAGAGTGCACTGTCATGCTGAGGAAAACAGCGAGAGTCTACAGAGGCATCCCCCTGGTAAGTCATAGTAATTTCAGAATCATCTGGTTCTGTTGAGATCCTAATCTGGGATGTGGAGAGGTTTGACGTGACCCACTTCTCTCCTGTCAAGGGTAAAAAGTGAGATGTCGGACCTCTCATAGCAAGATGTGAGATTCTCTATCTGGTTTTGTGCTTTGTTTGTCTTGCCTTTGGTTTCAGTTTTGCTGTCTCTGTATCTTGTACTTTCTCTGTTCCATGTTTGATGGTTTTGTTTTTGCTATCTCTGCCACCACTGACTGCTGGCCACCACCACCACTGCTTCTCATGGCTGCTTTGATGGCCAGGGCTCAGAAAACCTTACCTCTGTGCTTTCCAGTCACTGGATTAAGTTTAGCAGGGATTCAAATGTCTTTTGGGTGTGGATAATATTAAAGTTGCTTTATGATGTTCTACTTATTGAAAAACTGGCTCTGGAGTTGGGTTATGTTTTTCCCTTCTCTAGACCCAATCATGCTTAAACATTTCTTCTATGTCCTATGTCAGAAGATCCACCTAACTTTGTGGCATGCAGAAGACGGCAGAACAAAAGAGCCCCCTTCGGAAAAAAAAAAAAAAAGAATATTGATTTCATTTAACTGTCTAAAGCTTCTTTTGATAACTGTCTTAGGGTTTCTATTGCTATGAAGAGACACATGATCATATCAACTCTTATAGGGAAAATAATTAATTGAGGTGGCTTGCTTACAGTTTCAGAAGTTCAGTCCATCATCATCATTGTGGGGAGCATGGTAGCATGCAGACAAACATGATGCTGACTACATCTTGATCTGAGGGCAACAGGAAGTCAACTGAGACATTGGGTGATGTTCTGAACTCACCCACCCCCACAGTGACACATTTCCTCCCACAAGACCATACCCACTCCAACAAAGTCACACCTCCTAAGAGTGCTACTCTCTGTGGTATTATGGGGGCCGATTACATTTGAACTACCACACTGAGCTATAAAACTTCTCTCAAAGTGTTTAATACTGTTATGTAAACTTTCTGTAGCTCAATATTTGTAAATTTATTGGGATGATTATAATCTATAAAATCTGTAACAAAAAGGGCAATTTAAAACTCATAATCCAGGGGGTGATAGTTAAAAATCTATACATACGTAATCTTAAAGGAACCATGTGGCATGATACCACTTTAGGTTATAAGCAACATATAGCTTGTTGCCATCTTAGATGATGACCCACTTCAGGATGAAGACAACTATATGGCTGGCAGCCTTCTTTACTGGGGTGAGAGAGGATGGATGTCATGTGCCTTCCCTGCCGTCTTGAGTAAAGGTGACCACATGCCATAAACCAGCTAAGGGAGCAATAACAGATCTTTCAGATATTCTAGATTAGGATAAATTTTTGTATGATAAACCTTGTTCTGGAAACAAAATAATAAAAGCAACATTTGACTTAGTTTGGGTTTTTATTGCTGTGAAGAGACACCATGACTGTGGCAATTCATATAAAGGAAAACATTTCATTGTGGCTCGATTACAATTTGGGGGTTAAGTCCATTATCATCACCGAGGGTCATGGCAGCATGCAGACAAACATGGTGCTGGAGAAGGAGTTGAGAGTTCTACATCTTTATCTGTGGCAGCAGAAGAGAGACTGTATCACACTGGGTGTAGCTTGAGCATATGCAAGATATTAAAGCCCACCTCTACAGTGACACACTTTCTCCAACAAGGCCACACATACTTAAACAAGGTCATATTTCCTAGCAGTGCCACTTCCTGTGGGCCAAACATTCAAACACATGAGTCTATGGGAGCCATAATTATTTAAACCACCACACAGTTTATAATAAATAAAATTTAAAAACTATGCTTATTTAATAAGGTATTAAAGCTACACCTCCCTGTGTTCATATACAAGAATGTATTTTACAATAAAGAATAAATGATGGATACTTATTAGTCAAGGTTCTCTAGAGTAGCAGTACTTATAGAATGAACGTCAACCTCTCTTTCTCCCTCCCTCTCTGTCTATAACTCTATCCATAGATAAATATGAAGCTATTCTAATAAATACCATATGTATAATATATATAATACACATATTTAGCCTCATCACCTGAATCCCCTTCTAGCCTTTGACTAGCATTCCAGTTTTCCTGGACCCTGATATCAATGTCCTAATTGTTATTATATATATATTTAATTATATATAATTGTTCTATATATTATATATGTATATATTAATTATATATAATTGTTCTATATTTTATATATATAAAATACAAAGGGGATTTATTAGAATCATTTACAGGCTATTGTACAACTAATTCAACCTCAATTGGCTATGAACAGAAAGTCTAAGAATCCAGAAATTTCTCAGTTCACAAGGATGGATGTCTCAACCGGTCTTCAGTAGACCCTGGAACTCTGAAGAAGCAGGTCTAAAACCAGCAAAGGAAGGTGAGAACAAGCAGGCAAAAAGCAATAGCTTCCTATATAAACTTCTAGCAGAAAGTGTGGCCCATATTAAAGGTGTGTTCTCCAGCCTCAAGATCCAAATTAAAGACTTGTGTCTTCTTTCCTTAAAGGTCTGGACCAGAAGTGGGTTCATACACTTCAAACCAAGCAAAAGCATGTCTCACAAGTTGTGCCCTTCTTTTCTGGATTGTAGTTCATTATGGATGTAGTCACCTTGACAACCAAGAACAGCCATCACAGATACAACTTACCTAAAGTATCTTTACCTTGGATGTTTGTATTTTCAGTACATGGAAATCTTAAGTGTAAGATGTCAAGCTCAGAAGTGATGGAGATGACGAAACAAGGAATTTTACTCGTGTAGGAAATGACCATATAGGCCATAAGCTTACTTCTCTGGTTTTATGCAGACCCTGCTCACGGGCTGTGCCAGTAGCTGCAAAAACAGGTTACTCAAGAGACTCAAGACTGTGTGGGAGTTCCAGGTGTCATGAATAAAGCTGCAAGACACCCAGCTAATTGCAAGACACTCATTTGATTTTTCAGGTGAACAATTAGTAGCATTTAATGATTACATTTTCTATGTACTATATATACAACAGAAATCTATACTAATGACTCTTGCATAAAAATGTGGCTTTCAAGGTTGGGGGCATAGCTCAATAAAATCCTTACCTTGCAAGCTCAACAGCCTGCATTCAGATCCCCAGAACCTACATAAAAAACAGGCATGCCTATCATCTCAGTGCCAGAGAAATAGAGACAGGGCCTTGCTGGCCAGCTCGCCTAGCCAAATTCCTGAACTCCAGATTCAGTGATAGACTCTGTCACACAAAAAAGATGAAGTAACCATCAGTAACTCCAGTTTCAGGGGATCCAATGCTCTCTTCTGATTTCTTCAGGCACTAGGCATACATATAGTATGCATACATACATGTGGGCAAAACATTCATACACATAAAATACAGCAACCCAAAAACAAGGTTTAAAAAAAAAAAAACAAGAATGGTTAAGGAAGGCATCTGATCTCCTCCTCTGATCTATACTCCCTCCAAAAAACACATACACATACCTCATGCATGCTTGTACACACATGAATACACACACGCACGCACACACATAGATATGGTTTTGAGTTATTTTTATTTTTCACTTTTTCCCCCTCTTCCTAATTCTAATGCTCACTCAGGCTCACAAGCTCTGGTCATTTTAATTCTCCTGTGCCTGGGCTGCATTTAATTTGTCAGCCAAATTTTCCCTTTTTTAAAAGTTGTCTGTTTCTGAGGAATCACAGTTTCTGGGGTGGAATCTGAGGCACCCTTGACTTCCATCTTCATTACACTATTTGACCGTCACAGTGACCATAATAAAAGCAGGGACTCCTCCATTTTGCCAATGAGAAAACTGGCGTGTCAAGCCTTAAAGACATTTGCTATTAGTAAATGGGTAAGCCTAGCTCCCCAGCTTCTCAACTCCTAGAGAAGTATTCATAGTATGTGAATTGGAGAGAGAGAGTCATGGAGAGAGAGAGCGACAGTGAAGGAGGGAGGGAGGGGGAGAAATAGGGAGGAAACAAGGGGGAACAGACAGAAAATGAAATGACCTCTCCACTGGCTCACACTCTGACTACCAGTCAATTATAAGGCTGAAGGGAAAGACTTAGGAGAAGAGATCAAAAACCTCAGGTCCCTAGACATGTAAGGATACAAGACTCAGTTCATACTGAGTAATAAAATCAAAATCATCTACAAATCTTCTTTTGGACTGGCAACAACAGTGCAGGCCAAGCATGCCTGAAAGGATATTTTATGCTCAGAACTGTTGTTAAACACAGTAATGAGATACTCAACCTGTCATTTACCTCAGTCACCTGCTTCAGAGCCTGGAATTTCCTCACAGTCAGGTAATGAATAGCCCTGGTCCCACTCTGCTTCCTGAGCAACACTGCAGTGAACAGGGTCAGAGAGAGGTTACCCATGTTAAGGGAGAGGAGGTGGGAAGAAGACAGAAAGTCAGGCTCTCGGGCTCCAGAGGAGAGATGATTAACCTGCCTCAATTGCACGCTTGTGGGTGGTGGAAGAAGTAGAGACACTCATCTCCTTACACTCGCTCCTCCTGAGAGGGACCCCATGTCTCCTGTCACACATCCACCTTCACAGGGAGCATGGCTGTGCTTCCAGAAGAAAGGCATTTGACTCTAAAAATTACGAGAAGTATACTAAATTTCTCAAAGAATTGGTTGTAGCATCATCTGTTTACTGTTGCACATCCAATGCCTTCTGTATGCTGTAAATGCACTGAACCTGGAGATACCCCGGCAGAAAGGATGTGTGGTTGACAGGTCCTAGACATACTCAGCATATGATAGCATATATGTCACCACCGATACAGGATGAGAACAGATACAGCACCAGGCATAGCTCAGCAGGTTCTCCTGAGCCTGAACCATCTATATTACACTGTGGTAAAATGAATGAGTTATAATACGGACATTTGACCCTGTTAGAACTTGCAAGCAGTTTTGTCGGACTTTATTAGTCTCTAAAACACTTGAAAAGTTGTCCCAAATAACAGAAAACTCTTGTGTTGATTAGCAACGTACACCAAGCACTCAGCTTTCTTCATTTTCGCTCTTTCATGACAAAACAATTGAAATGTACGTAAAATGCATTTTATTTTGTATGTGTGTGCATGCACATGTTATGGTAGATGCATCAGGGCATGTGTTAGAGTTTGGGTGTGTCAGGTGGCTCGGGGGACACTGACATAGATTACTGGGAACTAAAGGGTTGGTTAGAAGAGTTATTGATGCTCCAGACAGATGGACAGAGAGGGCATCATTATGGTGGGGGCTCCGAGGAGCACTCAGGCCCATCAGAGATGGGGGGGCCTGATGGGGTCTCTAAAGTAAACTAGGGCCCTTGTGGCACAAGTGGAAGTCTCTTCTAGCTACCTGAGGATAGGGAGATTTCTCAGGAGGAACCTGTAGCCAGGCTCTCTGCTTCCCAGACACAAAGTAGGAAGGTGGGCATGGACCAAGTTGTGGTACCCCTTTGATACAGGCTGACTTCCCAGGTAAGATGTCATGGGAACAGCAAGTCTCTAGCTGGACCATCTTCCCAGCATGCTGTCTGTCCACATCTGGGAGAAGAGGTCTTAGTAGAGGCTGGAAACTTTAGATTGCTGCCTCAGGGTCTCTCTTACGGTGGCTACTGTTCACTGCCTCCTGCAGGCTAAGTGGCCCTCAAGCCTCCTTCCTTTGCCTCCTTTCTTGTAGGAGGGCTGGGATTGCAGACGTGTCCTATCACATTGGATTTGTGTGTGGGTTCTATGGACCATGCTCAGGCTTGCACAGCCAGTGCTTTTCCAGCTGAGCCATCTCATGGACTTAACCAAAAGTTTCACAATAGAGCAATAGCCTGAAGCATATAAAGTCAAAATCATCGTCTTCCATCGTAGACCAGGAAAAATGATACTTAGCAGCACCCTACCGATCTAACACGAGGCTGCCTTTACTCAGACAACATTGTTGGTAGAAATGAGGAAGGAGAAATTGGGATCTATTTTTAAGGTTCTTAGTCTCACTAACAAAATAATTTAAGAATTGACTCAAACAGAAGCTCAAGGACAATGTCATAAACTGTTCAAAACTGCACTGGCCCAGCAGGCAAGTCCTGAATGGCAGTAGGAAGAATACAAGAACAAAGGGGGAAAAGCTGTGTGGTCAGACACATGGGGAATAAGCCACTACACTTTAAAGAGGAAGGCTGGAGAGAGTCATGACACCCAAAGTATCAGGAAAAGAGGCAGAGAAAAGGAAAAGAGAAAGTTGTGCCTTTGACTCAAACCTCAGAAAGATGAGAAGACCCAGTCAAACTTTGAACCTCACGGTGGCTGGTGGGGACTCTGGGGGGAGGGTGTGATCAGGAACACTGGGAGGAAAAGTACAGTATCTTATTGTCTTAGTTAGGTCTTTATAGCTGTGAAGAGACACCATGACCACAGCAACTCTTATAAAGAAAACATTTGATCAGGGTGGCTCACTTACAGTTTAAGAGGTTTAGTCCATTATTAACATGAGGAGGAGCATGGCAGTGAACAGGCAGATGTGGTGGTGGAGAAATAGCTGAGAGGGCTACATCTTGCAGGCAACAGGAAGTCGACTGAAAGTCACACTGAGGGAAGCTTGAGCAAAAGAGACCACAAAGCCTGCCCCTACAGTGACATACTTCCTTCAACAAAGCCACACCTCCTAGTAGTGCCACTCCTTTTGGGGGCCATTTTCTTTCAAACCACCATACTCATTAAAAGAAAAATTATTCTGCCTATTTTTAGTGTGGCTTAAGGTGAGCCTGCCTCCAGTGATCCCTTGCCTGGGTAATAGACCCAACCCTACTGGAATGTTAATTCTTCTTCACCCAGACTAGAGATTCTATTCTCCTGCCCAGAAGTTTCCTTTCATGGTCTTTATTGCCACTTTTACAGAAATAGGGCCCATGAGCTCATATGTTCATCTGGAAGAGTCATCTTACATGGAAAGTAAAGGTGACCAAGAGACCTCATGGGTTATTTCCAGACCTGAATTACAGTAGTTAATCAGTGAGTACTTCCCAAAATAAAGCATTTAAATAGATATCTGTTCTAATCCCTAAGTCCATCCATAAAGCCTATCACTGGAAGAATATGAGTCTATTTTCTCTTCAGAGGTAAAAGTCTCTCTTAATCTATCTCTTGTCATTTTGCCAAGAATAACAAGATGGAACTTTATCCGCTGGTCTCAGGCTTGGGAGTTTCTAGGTAACAAATTGTGTGTGCAAATCGGGGGTCAGCCTTCAGGATTGCAGAGGGAGTAGCCTGTCATGTGAAGCAGGGCATCAGACCTGGCGATGAAGACATTGGAAATGTATCTCTGCGCTGAATATTTGCCTGGTATGCACAAGGTCCTGCGCTAAGTCTTAAGCATCACACACACATGCACAGACACACACACACACACACACACACACAAAGGGAATGAGGCAGAAAGGAAAGGACAGGAAGGCTCTCTAGAAACCGCTAAGCATAGAGGCCCCAGTATTAGGCAGAGAAAAGCAATGGTCTTTAAATTGACACAGCTCGACCGCCTCACTCTGCAGTTTAGCAAGTATTCTCTTTTCATGAGAATTGCTGCCCTGGGGATTCCCACACACTCTCGTGGCTATCCCCTGTGTCAGCCAAGGATACATGGTGATCACTTGAAACAAGAAGGGAGACAGATATTTATCTCACACACAAATTCCTGTGAGAGTCCAGTGCTGGGATGAATTAGTGATTGGACATGAGGAAGAAGGCAGGAGCCAGAATACAGCCCAGGTATTCACTGCTCCTGATTTCAGAATGGACTGGTCAGGGGCCTCGAGATGGCTCACAGACAAAGGTCTGTCACCAACCAAGCCCAATGACCTAAGATGATCTCCAGGACTCATTTAGTGAAAGGAAAGAATCTTCTCCTATAGGCTGTTCCCTGATTTCCACACACGTACCCTGTGTGTGTACATAACCACACACATACACAAGCACACAAAATTGATTGATTAATTAACTAACAAAATGTAATCAAAATATAAACTAGGTCAGACCTAAAGCTAATAATGCTTTTAATACACAATAGCAGATTTAATGGTGAAATCCCAGGACATTCACTTTATAATAAAAACATTAGCAAGCATAGAAAGAGTATCTTTCTTTAGACAAGGTATTCTTCTTACAGACTAAAGACAATGAAAGAAATCGTCACCAGCAATATTAAATGTGCAAGAAGTTCAGCCAAGCAATAGGAATGACAAGAATTATGGGATATAAACATTGTCATAATTAGGGTTTTATGGCTGTGATGAGATATATGACCACGTGACCACAAAAACTCTTTTCTTTTTTCACCATAAAACTTTATTTTTAAAATTATTTATTTATTTACTTTTACTGAATCTTTGTGGCTTTCACATCATGCATTCTGATCCCACTTACCTCCCGTCTCCTTAAATTTGCCCTTTGCCCTTGCAACTCCCCCCACCATCAAAACCAAATTCAAGAGAAAAATCAAAACCAAGCCAAACAAAAACAAAGATAAACAACAATAAAAAACAAAAAAGAATCTTGTCACAGAGCTGTGGTGTGGCCCACGGAGTCACACCACAGTAACTCATAAAGGAAAACATTTAACTGGGGCTGGCTTACAGTTCAGCTGTTTAGTCCATTATTATCATGGTAGAAAGTGTGGCCCTGAGCAGAAAACTGAGACTTCTACATCTGGATCCACAGGCAGCAGGAAGAGAGAGTGAGCCACTAGGGCTGGCTTGAGCTTCTGAAACCTCAGAGCCCATCCGCCAGTGACACACCTTCTCCAACAAGGTCACACCCACTCCTTATTAGGCCATACCTCCTAATGGTGCCATTCCCTATGGGCCTATGGGGGGCATTTTTATTCAAACCATCACAAACATTAATAAGGCAATTAAAAAATCCTTATTTTTAGAGGTATGCTGTCTGCAGTGGCTTCAGTGAGAATGCTTCCCATAAGCTATTTGATGCTGTTTGGGGAAGTTAGGAGAAGTGACCTTGTTGGAGGAAGTATGTCACTGGGGGCGGGCTTTGAGGGTTCATAATCTTTCCCCACTTCCTGTTAATTATCTCTATTGCCCAGTTCCTAAAAAGGATGTGAGCTCTCAGCTTCCTCCACTTGCCACCATGCCTGCTGCTTGTTGCTATACTTCCCTGTTGTAACAGACTCTATGAAGATGTATAAAATAACAAGACAGAAAACATAGAATAATTCTGGGAGGGCATTCCAGTGACGACTTAAAACCTGAAATCTACCCGTGGTTATTTTTCCACAGCTTTTATAACCAACATAAATGGGGGGGTTGGAGAGAAGGTAACATAAGACTTTATTAACATGATTCAAAGGATAACTCACACAGTCTATCGCTCTATCACTCTGCGACATCCAATCATTAGCATCTGTTGTCTAGGTAGCAAAGGTGCTCTAGATCAGGTATGCTGAAGACCGCCCTTCCCCAGGTGACCTCACAGTTATCAAAGAAGGAGCAGAAAATCCATTTGCATATCCTGACCACTTGTCAGGATGGCAGGGAGCTATCTTAATCTCAAAAGAACCAAGCAATCACATCCTGAGTTGGGACGTGCAGCTATGCTTGTCAATCTCCAAACTCTCTGACCATCAGACAAGGTGAAAATGGCCTGCATCTTTTTGCCTCCACACAAGCCCAAATAAAGCCTCCTTCTATAGGCTGCCTTGGTCATGGTGTCCTATCCCAGCAACAGAAAAGTGACTAACACACTGTCACCTCAGAAGTCTTAATGTGTGTGTGAGGGGGTGCACATCTATGTGTCAGGGGGAGGATGTTGCTCATATGGGTGTAGAAGCAAGAGTACCATCCAGGGTTTTTTGGGAGGGTTTTTTGTTGTTTTTTTTTTTTGTTTTTTGTTTTTTTTTTTTTGACAGAATCTCTCACTGACCTGGACTTTGGCAATCTGGCCAGGCTAATTACCCAGTAGGCTCCAGGAATTTGCCTGTCTCCACTTCCCCAGGACTGGGATCACAAGCAGGAGCCACCATAACTCAACTTTTCTCCATAGGCTCCGGTAGTCAAACCAGGTCCGTAAGGTTGCGAGACAAGCACTAACCTGTGTCCGCAGTCCTATGGCTCCCCCAACTCTAAGAACAAATAGTAGTTAGGCTGAGTAGCAGGTTATTTGTTTCAATGTCAGTAGCTAAAACGTTAGAAATCGATAGTTAGGACTTCCAGGACCAACATGACTAAGCTGGGACATCCCCCTGCTACTTTATGGAAATCAAAGACAATTAGGAAGGAAAATTAATTAAAGTCCACAAACTATTTTCAGCAAAACTAGAAGACAGATGTACAATGTGGACTCTGAGACAGAGTCCTCTCAGCCAAGCCTGACCAGGAGCCCAGGCTGGAGAAGAGAAACAGGACACTAGCATGTGCAGTGAGAACACATTCCTCAGGGATGAGGACCCCTTATTGCATTTGAAACTATAGCCTTTGTTAGCAGCAAGTACAAGGGATGGATGCAGACGAGGGAGGGGACATGGAGCAGCAGGTGTCTTCCCAAGCAAATGTGATCCAAAGGATGCTGTGTAGTCAGTGGAGTGGATGAAACATCTTTGAGGGAACCAAAATCACCCTCTTTGCCTTCCAGAACTGTCTCCAGGATTCCTACAGACTCCAATGTCTACACTCAGTCCCTGATATAAATTAGCTTATGTCGTAGTTTGGGCTGCTATTGCTGTGATGAAACACCATGACCAAAAAGCAAGTGGGCGAGAAATGGGTTTATTTGTCTTACACTTTCACATCACTGTTTAATCATCAAAGGAAATCTGGGCAGGAACTCAAACAGGGTTGGAACCTAGAGGCAAGGCAGGTGAGTGAAAAAAGAAAAAGACAGAAAGAAAGAAATAGAAAAGGAAGGATATGGCTGCTCCTAGGTGTGGTGGAGGAGAAAGTTTCTTGTGGATAAATAGAAGGGCTAGCCAGAGGCAGGGCATCTGGAAGAGTACAGAGTGGACACGGCCAGATTGAGCTGGACCATGCGAGGAGAGGTGGGAGGGGAGAGGAGCCACCAAAGGGAGTGGTCGGGGCCAAGAGACTAAGGCAGAGCCCAGAGTGACAATGACCCTGAGCCAGGCCATGTGAGAAGGGGGACAGGAGAGAAGACACCAACCAAGACAGGTGGCTTGGGCCAAGAGAGTGAAGGGCAGAGGTAGACCAAAGAGCTAGGCAACCAGATGTCTGGATTACATAGGGAAGGGTAGCCCCAGGTCTTGGGCTGCAGAAGTTTAGGGTAGAGGGTGGGTATACCTGCCAAATCCTGTAACAGGTAGTGACAGAGGGATGCTAGGAGAACCTGGTGGCCAGGTCTGTTTCAATATGTTAAATAGGCACCTCAACCCTTTGTCCCAGTTTTGGGAGCAAACTGGCAGGAGCTGATGCAGAGGCCATAGAGAAATGCTGCTTGCTGGCTTTCTTAAAGAACCACCACCACCACCACCAACAGCCCAGGGGTGGCACCCACAACAGGCTGGGCCCTCCCACACCAATCACTAGTTAAGAAAATGCCTTACAAGCCTACCTACAACCCGATCTTATGGGGGTATTTTCTTGACTGAGGTTCCCTCCTCTATGATTTAGCTCGTGTCAAGTTGACATCAAACTGTTGGGCACAGCATAGCGTTCGCATCTGTCCCATGTGTATGCTGGTGGAATCTTTAAGTCCTGTCTAGGTCAGTTCTAACACCCAGTGCAATGTAAGCACTATTTAAATAGTGGCTATCCTTTCATCTTTTAAAGAAAATACTGACTCACAGCTCAGAAGTTGCCAGATGTTGAGAATGGCCATAAATCCCAGTGGCAGTCAGACTCCTGTTGTGCCTCATAAAACTATCTGCATACATCTGGAAATACAGTGCCTGAGCCAGCTCTTCAGACTCCATGGTGAGGGGATCCCTGAAAAGGCAGAAGCCTTTTGAGACAGTGGTGGCTAAAGGGTCCAAGAATAAGTATATAGAAATGTAGATTCCAAAAATAAAAATATAAAAATAAAGAAATATAAAATTGTAAGCCTAGGAGAATGAGTACAGACTGTCAGTAGCTTTCTCAACAGCTTGAGGATTAACTATTAACAGTGGGTTACTCTGCTTTACAACCCATAGCTCTGTTTACAAGGCCGAAGCATCTCTCTGCAAACTGAGAGCCCAACACCCCCAGCCATCCTTGATTAAAGACAGATATGAACTGAGTTAACTTTTAGGAGACAGATATATGACCTCCGGGTTATGCATTATCCCTGCTACATGAAACTGGCAGCATCAAAGGGGACAGCACAGGGCTCAGTAAACACCACCTGGAAGTACCAAGGAAGACAATAGATTAAGTACAAACACTAGTTTAACTGAGAAACTCTGTTAGTGGAGATTGTAAAGTAAGGCAATCTGTATCTGAGTTTTCCCTCAAGATTGTAAAAATTCCTTTGTTCAGACCTAAAATGCTTGGTGCCCCTACTTTAAAAAGGTGGGTTCAGAAACCAGCCTTTGCCACAGCCTTACAGAATTCATCTCTGGCTGTATTCTCAGCTAGTTGATAAGCTTTTTGTACCCCATGGAGATTTTTTAAATTATTTTTCTTGGATTCTGGTTTCTGGAATAAAGTTTGCTTCTGGTTTATTAGACTTTGGTGGTCTGTCCTCATCTTTGAGTGACCCCCCCTGGACCCAACAGTGGCTATGACACCACATCCCTTTCCCCTCTCTATGTGAAGACTGAGCACATATGACCAAAGGAGCTCCATGTGAAGACTGAGCACA
>LOEQ01002349.1:58096-82132 GCA_001685075.1 Bramus lutescens | reverse complement strand
AGAGAGAGAGAGAGAAGGGGAAGGGGAGAAGTGGGGAGAGGCAGAAGCTGCATGGGGGGGAGACGGAAAAGGAAGAGACTCAGGCAGCAAGTAGAAAGGAAGATCTGCCTGCTTCAGCAGATGGGGAGGGAGTGGGCATGGCTTATATCTTAAAGGGACAGAACAGATCATTACAATAAGACTTCAAAAAATAAAGTATTAGTAGCAACAAAGAAAGTTCTGAGCATACACTAAATGAATTTAAACTGTATGACAAGTGAAGAAAGCCATCAACATCATAAGCCATGAAGAGAAGATCTGGGTAGGCTTTCCACATTGCCTTAGAATTTTCAGGTCTAGAAAAAAGTTTACAAGCCTTCTTTATACTTTTTAAAGATTTAATTACATGTGGGTGTGTCCACATGGGTGCAGAAGCCCATAGAGTTGAGAAGAGATGGAGCGAGAGTGACAAGTCGCTGAGCCTCACATGATGGGTCCTGGATGCTAACCTAGAGTCTCTACAAGAACAGTATATGTTCTTAGGTGATGAGTATCGGGGGCCTTGAGTACCAGCCTCAGTACCCCCTCAGGGCTCAGAATTGGATGGCTATGCCAGGTGAGGATCTGAGGGTAAAAATTAACTCAAGTCCATTACCTCTGCTTCTTTATTTTTCGTGCAAGGGGAAAAATGAAGTGAAGGGGGCGTGGAGGAGAGGAAGAATAAGAAGAGTAAGGAGAAGAAGGAGAAGAAAGGAGAGTAAGGGGAAGAAGGAGAAGTAGCGAAGAGAAGAGTAAGCCACGAAGTTTCTGGTTTTCACAGGCATAGGTGGAAAATTCCATAGGCAAGGACAATGATAATATGCATTTCAAAATCACAAAAAGGAGCAGGTAGAGCCTGACGAAGCAGTACTCTGAATCAGGTGACCCGACCCTGGAAAGAGCCAGCATTCAAAGGGAAGTACAAGGGGAAGTACCATTGGCATTCCAAACCATTAGATAAAGTTACTAAACATTCCTGAGTCCTGGATTCCCCCGTTCTCCTCCTCTAATCTCTTTGGCGATAACCGACTTTGGGGACTCCCAGATTTGTTTGTTAGCAAAGGTGGGGACTGCTGCCTTCCTGCCAGTGCCTGTCTTCTATAGAAATTTCTAAGTGGTCTGTTAGCAGGTAATTTTGTGGGATTGACTCTATGTAAATTTGACTGTTAGAACAAAGAGTGAATGCCCTTGCTCCAAAGCCTCAAGGTATGGGGGAATGGAGGAAGGCCACTCCATTGCCTGTGTAGAAAGAAGTCACCCCATTTCTAAGGGAAGAATCATGACTTCAACAAGGTTTCCACAGATATGACAGTGATTTTTCCAAGTGTTCCCGCAGCTCTGCAAAATGGGTTATAATTCCATGTGTACGTGTATGTATACACTTACCTTGGTTCTGCCTATTGGTCTGTCAGTTGTGCATTCAGTGTATAGAACTGTGGGCTCCCACAGATGAGCCATCTTTCCAGTCTTCAAGAGGTGAGTGAAGTGTGGCTGGTTGCTTTGTTTTGTTTCATCAGACAAGGACTCGGTATATAGCCTTGGCTAGCCGAGAACTCACTATATCAACCAGACCAGTCTCAAGTTTATAAAGATCAATCTGCCTGTGTCTTCTGAGTCCTGGTATGAAGGTGTGTGCCACCATGCCCAGCATGAGAATGTTTTTCAATAAGCCTCTCTTAAAAGTCTGATGGGAGCTGCTGTCAGTCACACAGTGGCCGGGCACGGACTAGATTGCTTAAAGATCTTTCTAGTTCTTCATGGACTCCTAGTGAAAAACGTGCAATGTAAATATATGCAAAGAACTTTGATTCTAAGTTTTCAAGACTCTACTTTCTTTGAATCCAAACTAATGGGCAAAAGTTTATACTTCTACAGGATCAGGTATTTTTGTCTAACACACTCTTTATATACTCCAGTTTTAGTATTAAACTTATTGGGGTTTATTTAAAAACAGCTTTAAGAAAATATCTTATTTAACACAAGCTGGTATCAAACCTGTAGCCAGCTTCAATTTAGGATTTTTCCTGTCTCTGTTTCCCAAGCGCTTCATAACCACACCTGCTTTTCTGGGGCAGTGGGGGTCAAAACTGTGCTAGGCAAGCACTCTACCACCCGAGCTACATTTCTACACCCTGGTAAACGTCTTTGTGTACATTATTGTGCACAGCGATGAGTTCCATAAGGACAGTTTTCTTTGAAGTATATCACATATTTGACAGCACCCTAGTGCCCTGTCCTTTCTCCTGCTCCCACCTTCCCCTTTCCTCTCTCCCTCCTTCCTAGTTTGCTTCCCATTGTGGTGATAAAACATTCAGCCCAAAAGGAACTTAAGGAAGGAAGAGTTTGTCTTCCCAGTTAAAGCATCAAGAGAATCCAAGGGAAGAACTCAAGGGCAGGTCTTAGAATCAAAATCAGGTTGCCCTGCATAGTGGCAAGGGTCCATACCCACTAAGCCATGTCACCTGCTCAGATATATATATATATTTTTTTTTTTACCAGAATTGTGTTTCTCCATCTTTGTGACAGAGCTGTAGGCAACTTTTGTCAAATACAGACCCTTCGCTCTACCGGCTGAATATATATTGGCGTCAAGTACCCTTTCTGAAACTTTTTCAAAACAGAAAATTTGCAGCACTTTTATACATTACTTGATAGTATATGATGTTTAAATTTTTATTGCATTTTTTATGTGTTGGGGGAGGGGCGCATAAGCGGCTGTCAGAGCAGGACTTTGTGGTTTGGGTTCTCTCCTATCATGTGTGTCCCCAAACTCCAGTCATAAAGCTTGTAGCAGGTGCCCTACCTGCTGAGCCATCTCCCCAGTCCTTGTGCGACATTTTAATTATAGAAAACAATATCCTATCCTGCTGAAAATGGGCAATTTGTGTAATCACAGCAGCTGAGCTGGTGTAAAAATAGGACAAGCAGCATTATCCAGTCAGGCTTCTGCTTGGCATCTGTTTCATTAAAAATATCTTTTAAACAGATTAATGCTAAAGCTAATCAAAAGCACCAAAGATATAATGGTTTGTTTGAAGCACAAATCAGATTTCTGAGTCCTATTCCCTCAGGGTCGTCAGTGTTGCTACTTAAGCCACATTCTGAGATCACCTTTTAGATACTCCCAATAGCCTATGAACAGCTCAGCATCGAACACACACCCAGGTGGCTACAGTATCTGCATCCACCATTGGCCAGAATACCAGTATGCGGTCCATGACTACTCTGTTGTATGCTGTGTGCATGCTAGGAGGCAGGAATGTGTGTCATGGTACACACGTGTAGACTAGAGGACAGATGTGTGGAACCTGTTCTCTCCTTTCATCTGTAAGTGCCTAATTAGGTCACTTCCATCTGTTAGTGACCTAATCTGGTGATGAGAACTCCATGGCAAGGGCTTTACTCACCCACACCATCTCAACAGTCCCAATTTTTATACTTTTCATATCTTTTCAGACTTCTCATTTGGGAGACTGACACTGTAAATGGCAACTATGAAAGCTTCAGCACTCCCTGTACTGAAATTTCATTTGTATTTTAATAAGTAAAACTTACCTGAAGTGGAGAGAGTGAAACAGCCACACTGGCCAGCCTTACAGACCAGGCAGTAGTGACACACACCTCTAATCCCAGTAGCCACACTTGTTGCCATAGAAACTTGGTGGTAGTGGTGCACACCTTTGATTCCTACACTAGAGAGGAATATAAAACAGGAGGAGACAGCTCTCAGCCAGTCTCATTTTGAGGATTCCTGGAGGCAGAATCACCATTTTAGATTGAGGTAGAGGTAAGAACCAGTGGCTGGCTGTTTTGCTTTTCTGACCTTCAAGTTGGACCCCAATATCTGTCTCTGGGTTTTTATTAAGTTTGCTACAGTTCCCACTCCTAGGAGATTGTTTAATGGTTTTATAGGGATGGGTTAAGGTCCTGGGTAAGGGGATGATCTAGTCCCACTTCAGATGCCAAGGGAAGACATTGTTAGACTTTGAAGGTTAGACTTTGAAGCAGGCAGAGTCCTCAAGCAAAGGAAGTGTGCCCATGGGTCGCCACTTCCCATGTGCCAACTGCAGGACAGCAGAATTATGAGAAAGACAAGAGAGGAGAAAAGGCTGCTCCATTAAACTGACATCAAGATTCTGTCCTTAGAGTAAATACACACTGTGTCTGAAGGTGCAAGACTCAGATGAACCATCTGTAACAGATTCCCTTAGTTGCATTCAGAGCTCTGGGGTGGTGTGTGATCTGATATATCACACATGTGACAATGACTGCGCCCGCAGAGCCTCCTGCCAGAGCAGGCACAGAGAGTTTCAAATAGCCAGGGCAGAGTGACTTTGTCAGTGTGGGGTTTTCGTCCTCACAGTGTCTGACCTTCGGAATGTTGGTTAGTGGTTGTGTACCGTGGAAGTAAAGAGGAGATTAACATAGGCAAAAGAAGAAGTGAAGATGTACGGAAGAGGACATATTGCACACTACTGGAGACTAAACAGATCCCCAGCCAAACAGGGACACCGACCTTTCTCTTGGCCACAGCAGGCTGGACATCACTTTCAGAAGCAGCTGCATTTATTTAGAATTGCTTTGTAAAGGGAAGATGGAAGCCAACTTCCCTCCATGCATCTGCCCCACCCCCAACCCAGGATGACTCATGCCTGCCTCAGCTCCACACAGCTTCTCCCAAACCTGCCTAAGAGTTTTATATTGCTGCCAAAGTAGAAGGCGAAAAAAACAGTGATTTGCGAGCATCTGCTTGGCCTGTGATTGACATTGCCAGGTGCCATACAAGTGGGAGGAGGTGCCCAGAGTGACAGTGGCCCCTGTGCTCCTTGGTGGAGCGGGGAGGGTGGGAGAGACTGACACAGATTTACTAGCTGAAGCTCTGGAAGGCCAAACATCAGTTATGAAGGGGACAGATGTGGGGTAGAAAGCCCACGGTGGACAGTTCTTTGGGGCTAAGGGTTCTGCAAACACCTTGATTTGAGTCATTGGTGTTCCAGTAACCCAGCTTCTCTCCTCACCAGCGCTGCTGAAAATGAGATCAGACTTTGAGACAGACTTGGGAAATCTCTTGATTCCGACAGCCCTTCAAATACACTACCCCCAAACATGGCACTGTAGCTTCTAAAGAAAGAGCAGAAGTAAGGCCCCTGACCTGTATCTACATCCATTCCTGTGTCCTGAAGGAAGCAATGAACAAACCTCTAGCCTACCTGCAAAGTAGGTGGTAAGACCTATAGGCAGCCAAAGGCAAGGCATAGGCCAGACATGAAGGCACACACCTGCTATCTCAGCACTTAGGAGACAAAGGAAGGTAAATCTCTGTGAGTTCAAGGCCAACCTGGTCTACATCATGATTTCCGGACCAATCAAGGCTATATAGTAAGAACTTGTCTCAAAGAATCTTTTTAAATTTTTATTGATACTCACGTATGAGAGAGAGCAGATGCCGGGAGCTGAAGTTAGGGGCAGTTGTGAGCCCCCTGACATGAGTGCTGGGTGCCGCAAGCACTCTTAGCCACTGAACTGCCTCTCCAGCAGCCCCTGGAGACACTCCCAGTACTGTTGTTACAAATATTCAGTGGACTAAAGGCTGTTGTGTACACAGTAGGCAAACTGAGTTTCCTTTTGCAAACATCCACTCTACTGATAGACTACTTGGAAGGCCCCAGCCCATGTTCAATACAGATGTAGTGAACACAATTTTGTAGACATCTTTTCACTAAACCTGACATGAAGTCTATTCTTTGGGGAAGGAACTGTGATACTACCTCTTTGTGCAGTTTCTCTGTCTCCATCCAGTGCCTAGGGGGCATGGGAAATCACAAAATTACATGTTAGTGTGTGTTTACACTTGGACCTTTGCCCAGGTTTCTCTGCATGTTCTGTGCCTTTTGCTCTGTTCTGTATACAGTGTGTGTACTGGACAAATACACACAAAATCTTCAGCATTGCCCCTCTGCATGTTCCAGGGGTTGTTGCCCTATGGCAAAGTAGTTACACCAGCACACTTCACACCCTCAGTGTTGAAATTCCTGGAAAAGCTTGTCCTAAGTAATGAAGTTGTATTGACTTTTGGGTCAACCATGCTTCAGCATTGCGTATTCTGCGTCTGGGCACTAGTTTGAAGGCAGAGAAGAGAAAGGAAGCTATCTTTCCAGTATATTTACTACAGACTTCAGACAAAAGCTGCTGCCACATTGATAATTTTCCCTTTTCGTTCTGTGTGTGTGAGAAGTGTCCGTGTGTGGCTATGTGGGTGTGGTCACATGTGCATGTGGAGGCTGATATCAATCTTCCTTATTCATGTGAGGATCCAGACAGCTGTTCAGGCCACAGTATCTGCAGCAGCCCCTCCCCTCTCCGAAATCCATAGGAAGCCTACAGGGAACACTGTCTCCCCCACCTTCTTGAGGACTTACAACCATTGCTAGAGGTGAGGGGCTCAGGAGGTGGCTCACCCTGAGGAGTCAGTCAATTAAGGTTCTGGGGAATGGAAACATGTTTGTTTCTTCAGTGCTGTGGGCACTAATAAGTTGCCCCTGCTCCTGTAAATGACACCTCACCCTTCCTCATGTAAATAACTCCAATTAAACCCATTGGTTCACAAACAAAGACTTTAGAAAAGAAAAAGTATAGCTGGTGAATTAGTCAACTTGTAAATGTGTAATGATCCACAGATACCTCTTGGGCACAGAGTGGTGATGACACCGCTGGCCAGTGTGAGTTAGGACCTTCTGATTGGACTGAGCTCAGAGGGGAGAAGGAACGAAAGGAAGAGTGTCCCGGTGTGCTCAGGCCTGCGTTGTGATGAACGGCATTTACACACACACATCTTCAGCCTTTACTACAGGACCACAGTGATACCCCACAGCTTCTTGCCAATACCCTAGCAGTCTAGCCCTGATCACAAACTCTAAGAAATGCCAGTCACACCTAGTGTAATCTGTTGCTTTGTATTTTGTTTTGAATTGAACATTAAGGAAATGCAGTTTCAACTGTACCTCTGTCAATAATTCCAGTTAGAGGCCTGTTGTCAATTTTTGTAAGAATTCTGTCCCCAAGAAAGGTAGGCTTATAATTTTCCTAACAGATTGAGTGGGTGTGGTATGTTATGGGTTACCAGAATACCACACAGTGTGGGGTTTGGCTAGTGTTTGGGAAAGCATACCACAGACCTAGGAGGCTGTGTGTGCACAGGCACGGCTTGAACAGGTCCGGTGGAGCTACTTGTGTGGGGTGACTTCGGTCTTTGTTCCTTGACCTTTTGCTTCCTGTTATATACTGTTAACTGGAAATGATAAAGGTTCTTTTGTAAAAATTCCAATCACAGGGCTGGGGAGATAGCTCAGTGATTAAGAGAGTTTGTTACATAACCATGAAGGCCAGAGTTCAGATCCTAGCACCAACACAACCAGTCAGACATCTTGTATACGGCTGCTATTCTAGCTCTCTGAGATGGAGGCAGGGAGATCACTGGGAACATGAACCCAGGTTGAGTGAGAGACCCTGCTTCAAAGGGACTGGCAAGGAGGGGCAGAGGAGGACCCCTGATCCCCTCTTCTGCCCTCTGCACACAAGCACAGGTGCATGCACCCACATAGACATGTGTACTCACACACAAACACAGAGAAATCTTTGTAAAATGTCAATTGGGTGCTAAATTATTCAAAATAAGTTTTTATATTTTCATGAGATACTGTGATCTATATGTATGCTAAAAGGATAAACAAATGAACAGGGCCTTAAACTCCCATCAAGCATGGTGGACAGTGGTCATGCACCCATGGAGTCCTTTACCTCATGACTTGGTTAATTTAACCTTTAACCTCTTCAGCTTAGTCCATTCAAGACACATAATGCCACTAGAGTAGTAATTATTGATAGGGAATGCTTAGTTCCTGATTGCCAGTGATACTTGTATGGGTAACATGTATGAACTAAGGACAATTAATAGCCTGTGTTTTTATTGTTTACTTGTTTTTGTTTTTCCGTAGGAAGCTACCTTTTTGGGGTGACTTTTACCATGGTCCTAGCCACAGTTCAGTTAGGTTTGGTTCGGTTCATACATTCCAGGGTAGGGGCATGGGGATTAGAAATGTTAGGTAGGAGGAACAGAGATAAGAAAGAGTCACAGAGACTTAAGACAGTATAGGGAGGGCCACACAGTCGCCTGCATACTGAGTTCTGAGTCTGCCCATGTTTAATTTTCCATACATTTTTATTCCCCAATATAAAAAGAGGGCAAAAGACAAAGACTGCTTTAACATGATACAACGGATAACTAGAACAGTTACTTGCTTCAATACTTTGAGACATCAAGCCATAATTCATGAGAAAAGCATTCTGTTTAGGCAGTGAATCCACCCTAGACAAGCTGTCCTAAAGGCAGTCACTTTGCAGGTCAAACTTCCTAATTTAAAAGAAGGAGCAGAAGTATGCCTGAAGTCTCCGACCTTTGGTCAGGGTGGAGAGGATACACCTCTATGGACCACCTTAAAGTCCAAAAACCAAGTAACCACACCATAGGTCAGGGTGTGTAGCCATAGTTGTTGTCAATAACTTTGAACAGCCTCAAACTCTCTGACCTTCAGACAAAATGGAATAGGCCCACATTTTTGGGCTTCCACATTTTTTGAGACAGGGTTTTTGTGTAGCCTTGACTGTCCCAGAACTTGCCCTGTAGACCAGGCTGGCCTTGAACTCACAGAGATTTGCCTGCCTCTGCATCCCAAGTCCTAGGATTACCACTGCCCAGCTGGCCTGTGTTATTCTTGTCAAGCAGGGCAGTTGAAAGAACCTGTCTGATATGACACCACTGTCTTCGCCCTCCTTCCTCTCCCCTCCATTTCCTTCCCCTTTCTCTCCTTCCCCCCTCTCTGTAATACCACATTCCCCACTCCAGTGCAGGAGCATTTCTTCTTCTGAGCACCTAGAGTTTGTGGATTTCCACAGTGGCCATTCTCACTTCTATCCTAAACATCCCTTCTCTTACATGCTCATATGAGATATCGGGTTTTAGGCAGACTATCTTATTTGGTGTGAAACGGGTACTGGGGACTGAGAGAATTCTCCAGAAGTTTGGAAAATGTCACCAATGATGATTTGCAGTCTTCCAATATCTAGATTAAAATGAATATTGATATATTATGCAGAGGGTCATGCGAATGTTCGCAGGGGTCAGTTCTCTCCTCCCGTGCGGGTTCTGAGGGTTGAACTTGGGCGGCTTTACCTACTGGGTCATCTGGTAGGCTCACAGTTGAGCTAGGAGAGCAGTTGCCTGCTCTGTCCTTTCTAAGTGACTGGCAGCTATCTGAATGCTAATCACGGCTCTCACTGAAACAAGAAACTTAGCCTGGAGGCAATCTTGACAGGAAAATCTACCAGGCAGCTCAAAACAGCAGTTATTACATTTATGAGACATTTAATGTAAGTTTTCTCCAGTGCATCTCTACAAATCTCATTTTCTCTTTATCACAGCCAATAACTTTTGTTTGAAAAGTGCAACAGACTATTTCTGAGTGCCTGCCTCTTTCATCTTATTTCTGTTCTTGGAATATTGTTCCTGAAGGGGACAGATAAAACTAGGTGACAGCCAGAACCTTCTCTGGATCAAGGTCCATAAAAAAAAGTGGAACAGGGTTAAAAATGCTGTCCTTTTTTAAAAATTGAAAAAACATTCAGTCTAAAATTAGTCAAAGATCCATATTTAATAAATTATGGATGGCAATAACAGCTGTTGGGTGCAAAGATACTGATAATGCTTCACACCTGTGCTTTTTAGCCTCCATACTATGGACAGAACTGGATAATTCTTTGTAGTGATGTCCATGACAGGGATGGTGGTGGTGATTTGGGGTGAAAGGAAATCTCTGGCCTCTGTGGAGGGAGGTGAGAGAGTCTTGTGTAGCTCAGGCTAACTCTGAGCTCACTATATAGTCAGAGATGTCCCCTTTGGTTCCTGTCCCCTGCTTCCACTCAAGTATTAGAACTAAGGGTGCACCCCCCATGCCAGAGACTCCAGTCTCTAAAGAGTAGATGCCAGCAACAACCTCTCAGTTGAGACAACTCCAAATGCTTTTCTACATTGTTAAATGTCCCTTGGCTGAAAGTCACTGGGCTTTCAACTGTGTGTGCAGGCAACGACCTGTATGAATCTTAACCACATAAAGCACCATGTATGGTTCTGTTTATATTCAGTCCTAGAATGTAACAGCAATGAATGTAGGGTAGAAACCAATCTGACAGTGCTTGTCCTTAGTACAAAAGGGCCAGGGGTTGATGAGTCAGGACATGGGGAAACTTCCAGGGATGACAATAACTGCCCATAGCGCAATAGAAACTTGGGCTATGTGGTGCAAGCATTAGCCAAATTTAAATATCAGTAAAGGTGTCTACTGCCAAGCCTGATGACCTGAGTTCAATCCATGAAACTCACATCATAGAATAACAGAACCAACTCTCAGAAGTTATCTTCTGACCACTGTGGCATGCATGCACCCATACATAAATAAAATAAACATAAAATACCATGAGTCCACGTCATTTTACTAAAAAGAAAGTGAAACGGGGGCAGGGGGAATTGAGATGTATTCCCAAGTATTAAAGCAAAGTACACTAATGGCTCTACTTTGTAAATTGAAAAGCAAGATGGCGACAGGACTATATAGAAGGATAAAAAATGTTTGTAGTAGAACCTAAGCAGTAGGTTTGCAGCTTTACTGTATTTTTTCATGTTTTCTAAATAGTCAATAATTTTTCTTAGTAAAATATTGGAGGAAAAGGCATAGTGAGATATCCTAAGCAAGCAGCTTCATGCATGCACACAGACAGGTGTTCACACATGTTCACACTATGCTCCTCTCTTCACTCAGGTCATCACCCACAAGTCCAGGAATATACTTCAATGGGTAAAGTGCATGCCTCACTCGATCAAGGCTCTGGGTTCAATTCCCAGTAATGAATAAATTGGGTGTGGCAACTCATGCCTGTCTTCCCAGAGGATCAGGAGTTCAAGGTC
Organism: Bramus lutescens; assembly: GCA_001685075.1. NCBI lineage: Eukaryota > Metazoa > Chordata > Mammalia > Rodentia > Cricetidae > Bramus > Bramus lutescens. The sequence goes on along the minus strand of LOEQ01002349.1, from coordinate 71,097 downwards.
ATCCTTAGCAACATAGTAAGTTTGGGGCTAGACTTGGCTACATTACGACCTCATCTCTTGAAACAAAAAAACAAACAAGAATGGTTTATCAGAGCAGTTGGTCTATAGCCTATGTCTCAAGTCCCTAACACTGTCTTCTGAATATATATAAGCTGACAAGTCATTCACGCTGACGCTGGACTACATGAAATCTGATTCCTCATCTGCTTTACATAATGCCAGCTCCCCACAGTCTAGAATGATGCCTGGCATACAGTAGCAACTCAACAAATATTTGCTAAATGAAAAAATGCCAAACAATTAAATTCTGTTTCATGTATCATTGCTGTGTGCAAGATACTGGGCCAGGCATATACAGCAGGATTGGATTCAACTCCTGTTCTCAAAGAGTCTTTTATCTAGGTGGATGGTCCAGAACAATCTTACTGTTACAACGCAGACAATCACAGGCGTTTGTGCTAAGGGCCAATGAAAAAAGCTGAAGGACAAAGCTGAAAGGGTCTCCTTCATGGTGGGGAGCCACCCCAGAGGCCCAGTTTCCTTAGGCATTGTACCTGTCGCTCTACAGTGGTACACCACCTGTCACTGCACAGTGGTACACCGGGGTGCTCTGTGTCACGGCTACGCTTAATTTTAGAGACAGACTTGAGCTTGCTCCACTGCAGATGCTTCTCAGTTTTCATGCTCTCCACTCCCTCCAATCCGTCTGTACTATAGTTTGTCACAAGCCGAGCCCTGTCCATGCCCTTCAGGAGCTGCCCTCAGACTGCTTAATGGGAATTTATCTGTGATATTAAGTGAGTCACTGGTTTATGGGAGGAAATCATTGCTATTCTGAGAAGTTTCCAGTAAAATACCATTATCATGCTTTGCATTTTTATTGTCTAAAATGAAGGATTGAAAGATTTTAAGTTTCTCCGAGCACTTTCATAGGTGAGATGGATCTAAATGTACTTAATTGTTCTAGTAAAACAAAAATGCTCTAAGAACAAAAATTGATACATTAGTCTTCTTTGAGATTTTGAATGTTTACTGTGCCATATATTTTATTTAATGTGTAAATGAAAACATGCACATTGTCTAGCACAGTTCCTGATTTATATACATTCATCTGCCAGTCATTTCTTGCTCTTCTCTTTTTATTAGAGAACTACCCCTGGAGGTCCAGGTGTACCTTCCTGGTAGTGTACTATTTATGTCACCTTGTCTGAGTGGTTAAGTTTCTAGGACGCTAGTGGGATGGGGGATTTAGATTGGTCAGAAAGTGAAAAGTCCAATGGGTGCAGTACAAACACTGTGAACCAATTAGAGCAAAAGCTGCTAAGGGAAAGCCACTGTGCAATGTAGGAGCATTAAGTGCCTAGGTTCATACCTGGACCCACAGGAGAGGAGAGAGGGGTATGATGTTTTGGCTTGACTGCTATTCATTAAAAGAGCCCAGAAACTTTAGCTGAACAACCAAGGCAATGACTTCTATTGAGAGACATTCAGCTTGTGTTCAGGTCCATTCCTGGGGTTTGTACATGTACTGAGAAATGTATCAACTATCTAGACTCCTGTAGAGTTAAGGACTAACATAGACTATTATCTAGAGCCATCTAAGTAAGTCATATAGAAATACTCACATGGAAAAGGAATATATGAAAAATTTTAAATAGATGTAGTTTTGATGGGGAGAAAAAGAGGTTTGGAATAGCCTGGTGTCCAGTAACCTCTGCTTAGACTTGATTAGGGTTTCTTACTTGCAAGCAGAAGGCTAAGATGAATTCCTCACTCAACGCCAAATCCCAGAGGGTGCAGTGGTGCCTGACTATACTACTGCCTCATAGTAGACTCAGGCAGGGACTTGCTAGAGCCTAGAGGTCTGGGGCCTGGGATAGGTAATGAGATTTAGCTTCCTAACTTACACATGTACATGCATAAATTAAAAACAAAAGTCAGGTTTAGTAAGTAGCTCACATTTACAATCTCATCAGTTGTGAGGCTAAGGCTCATCCAGGGATATGCAGTGAGATGCTCTTTCCAAAACTAAAACTAGGCTGATAAGATGGTTCCATGGGTAAAGGTACATGTTGTCAAGCCTGACGATCTGAGTTCAGATCCCATATGGTGGAAGAAGAGAACTGACTCTGGCAAACTGTCCTCTGAACCCCATAATTTCAAGGGGTATGTATGCATGTGTATATGTGTGTGCACCCACACATAGATAAATAAATGTAACTTTAAAAAAAACCTATGTCAGATGTAGTAGCACACGCCTTTAATCCCAGCACTTGGGAGGCAGAGGCATGTAGATCTCTGTGGATTTGAGGCCAGCCTGGTCTATAAAGTAAGTTCTAGGACAGCCAGAGCTACACAGTGAGAACTTGTCTCAAAAATAAATAGACAAACAAACCCATATCCACCCAGCTCATGTTTTCCTTTAGGAGTCCACCAAGCATTAGCACCATCACACAGAGCATACCGGCTTACCGTCTGGCACACAGGAGCAGCAGCTGGCGGCCTACACTACAGGGTCTATTTAGTCAGCACCTTGCAAACAGGTCTTCCACACCACAGTAACGAATACATCATTCTCCCCCTCAAATAGTCTACAGGAATCACCAAGTCAAAGAGAAGAGAAAATTTAAAAAGTCACCTTGGAAATGAATTATCTCTTCTATACCTCCCAAGGGAATCTCAATGAATCTGGTGGTAAATCCCTAAAGGATCAAGTTGGTTTTTTTTTTTTTTTGAGAAGTTTCATGTAGTCCAGGCTGGCCTCAAACTGGCTATGTAACCTAGAATGACCCCATGCTGATCCTCTAGCCTCAACCTTCCAAGTGCTAGGATTTCAGCATGTGCCAGCATGTATGCCCAGTTCTACATGTACGATTTTTAAATGACATGACTCCTTCTGTTTGCCCAGTGTGTTATGTAGGTTTGATCCCTGTGAGCTCACAGTGGAGTTAGCTGTGGATTTGATAGTGGCAGAGCAGGCTACTCAACAGAAAATGACAGAGAGTAAAGAGTGTGGCTCACTTACCAAAGTGTCAAAACCACAAGGAAGGCAAACTTCGATGCTCTTGACACTCAGCTCGCTTTACTCTGTTCATCAAATATACCACCTGTTTCTGACATGGTGTTTGGGGAGATAAAGCCACGTGGGCACCACCCTTTTCCCAGAGCAGCTGTCAAATTCCTCGGGTTCAGAACCAAACTGACTAGACCTGCGGTGCACATCTGCCTGGCACCAACACAGCCATTGAAAGCAGGATTTCAGAATAACCTGGAAATTACTTATAAACAAATCCTAGGGGAACCAGTCTAGACCTAATGGATCAAATTCCACAAAAAGTCATGATTCTACAGTTTAATTTTAATTAAGATACGCCCCTCAGCGATGCAATACCCTAAAAATATCTCTTATATCCGGAGACTGGAATTTTTGCTGGACTTCGCAGCCAGAGTTAATAATACACCCTGTGGTCACTTAAGACTTAAGACTGCTAGTCTACTGTGTACTCAAACTATTTGTTTATCCAGCCTCTAAGAGAACACGGCAACTACCAACCTTACCTGCCTTGGATTTCCCATGCAGTCAACTTTTACAACCTAAGCTAATGGACAGCTGTGATCTTCTTATGTTCTCTTCCATGTCCCTGACCCAGATAATAATGCATGTGTGTCATCTGCTGAAAGCAGAAAACACAGACATTGAAAGCGATTTCCTAAAATCTACCATAAAGGTTGAAAGCAATAATTTATAGTTACTGGCTGACAATCAATGATGTCTGTTATCTGGTCAGTTGGAGCCAGTGACTTAAAACTGTAAAACTCTGCTGAAGATTTCTGTATCTCATTCTTTCCCCATGTGATGTTTCTGTGCAGCTCGACAAACCCTTTGTTAGAGACAGGTACAACTCACACAACAGAATCGCATAAGGATGGACAGGTTCGGACTCATACAACTGAGGACGGAAGACACAGGGAGCACGAAGCAGAGAATTCAAATTTGGACTTGCTCTTGGTTAAACGACTCCAAAGGGAAGTGCTTTGATTTCTTTCCTTAATGCACACTGGTTCATTATTGGTGACTCAGAGTTAATCACTAATGAGTTATAAGCTTAGTCCCACCCTATGTGTGCACATGCAGTGCAGGGGCCTGTGAAGTCTAGAAGGCCTTGAATCTCCTCGAACTGGAGTTACAGGAGGCTGGTAAGCGACCCCCTGTGGGTGCTAGGAGCTGAATTCAGGTCTTCTATAAGAGCATCACATGCTTTTAACCACTAAGCTGTCTCTTCAGCACTGATTCTATAGTTTACGTAGCTCATTAGACAGGCTGGAGAGATGGTTCAGTGGTCTAAAGCATTTGTTGCTCTTGCAGAGGACCTGGGTTTGGTTCCAAGTACTCACATGGTGGCTCACAACCATCCATAACTCCAGTTCTAGGGAATCTGACTCTCTTCCAGCCTCCATAGGCCTAGACACACAGATGGTACACACATATACATGCAGGCAAAACATTCATACATATAAAATTCCTTTTTTAAGAAAAGAAACTGACCAGAAGCTAGCCATGTGACACAAGCCTGTAGAGCCAGCTCTTAGGAGGCCAAAGCAGGAGGATTTCTGTGAGTTCCAGGCTAGCCAAGGCTTTACAGTGAGACCCTCCCTATATTAAAAATAAAAAAGATAATAAGGATAAACCAAAAAGTCCTCATCAGAAGAGTTCTTTATGTGGCATGAGACCAGGACAGGGAAAAGGGCATCAGAGATTGGCACAGAAACCAATAGCAGAGAAAGACCAACAGACAACACCCATACCTGAGGCTACATGGAATGAAACAGAACACATGCAGAAAAACCCTTAGAGTTCCAAACAGGAAAACTTGGCTGCTATGCAGATGGCCCGCATGGGCTCACCTTCCTCCATGTTGGAGGTCATTACAGCTCCTACCTGTCTCGGTTCTTCAGCCTGCTTTCATTCTTGGCTCGATAAACTATCTCTATTTCTGGAACTATCCACATGGCCCGGGTCCAATTCTTGGTTCTAGAATACAAGAACCTGGACACCTCAGCAGATACCCTCTAGGCTCCAATCCACCCCTTATACATACATTATAAATTAATTTAGACAATAAATTCATTTCCTCTTTGCTTTTTGATTAAAGAAACACATCTCTGGGAAGTCAAAGCTGTGGAATTGTGTACTACAAGAGTTTGGGAATGTGGGGAGGTAACTGACACATTCTGAAAGCTCTTGAGGGGAGCAGCCCATCTTGTTCTGACCACAGCCCTTCTGCACCAGTTGGGCTCAACAAAGTGACCACAGCAACCCATTCTGTGCATTTAGAGTTTAACAGGTGAAAATTTGAATTTAATTTAAATGAAGTTGCAGACCTTCATTTGCATAAACCTCATAACCAGTTCCAAGCAAGTAAATTAAGACAAGGTTTTAAAGACTGCAGTTTTAATTTCAAAAACATCTATTTCCAATAAACCCATTTTTTTGCATATTAACTAAAATTTTAATTTAAAAAATTACTGCTTGGGCTGGAGAGCTGGCTCCATGATTTTAGAGCACTCACAGCTCCTGAAGACAACCTGGTTCAGGTCCCAGCACCCATATACTCACAGGAGCTTTCTATTTGGGGAGCTGACACCTGGTTCATAGCTTGTTATTTCTTTCTTATTCACCATGTGGCTTTATATGCTTTTTCAAAACATTCTATATTTAGCATAGTTCCTACCTTGTGAGAGATTGGGTGACATTACGAGAATTGTAAACTTTTGCCAACTAGCATTGGCTTTAGCCTCTTGTTTATGAGAGAAATACCCCAGCTTTTTCCTTTTGTAGCTGGGGGTGGCATGGGTGTTGGGGATCAGACTCAGAGCCTTGCACCTGCTCGGCATACACTCTAGCACTGAGCAACACTCCCAGTCTATTTTCTAGTTCATTTATTTTTATTTTATGTGCATGTGTTTTGCCTGCAAGTCTGTGCATGCACCACATGCAGGTCAGAAAAGGATTCTGTTAGATTATAGATGGCTGTAAGCCACTGTGTGGATGCTGGAATTGAACCCAGGTCCTCTGGAATAGCAGCCAGTGTTCTTAACCACAGAGCCCTCTCTCCAGCCCATTTTGTAGTATTTTCAACTCTTCCTTGAGGAAAAAAAAACACCAAGCAAAACCTAGGTTGAAATAATGTAAAGATACAAATTTTAAAAGAAAAAGCTTACCTTAACTAAAGAAATTAAATTCTGAATTTTATATCAACTAGGGGATAACATTATTGGGAATTAAAAGTTGTATATTTTCATTCGTGACTTAGAAAATGCCATGTACATGTGTATGTATATATGAGGTAGACATCTTTTATATCTACAAATTTATTCAGTGACCCATAAAAATAACGTTTAAAGGTTTAAATTTATGTATTTTGTATGTGTGTGCCTGCATGAATTTGTATGCACCACGTGCATGCAGTGCCTGCGGAGGCCAGGAGAGAGAGGGCTTCGGCTGCCCCTAGAACTGAAGTTACAGATGGCTTGGGAAGTCTGGAATTGCTTTGTCATTCATTTAAAGACATGCAGACTGCAGAACAAGCCCCTCTACCTGATGATTGTCAGGTGTGGAATACCAACAAATACCATCTGGACCTACTGGCAACACTACCCCAGAGCGTTCCAACTCTGCCTATCCTCCCTGGCTCTTGGCCAGAAGTCTTGACAATTTTTTCACATCACTTAAGATTATTCTCTCAGGGTGATTTTCCAGAAGTATGTTCTCAAGGTGTTTTTGCCACTCTCAATATTCCTTGAGTCAGTTTCCTAAATGCTCAAGGGTAAAGGGTAGCTCAGGGAACACACCTGTCTCCCTGGGGAGACAATTAGGAGCATCACCCAACCTTTGCTTTCTGATTGCCTTCAGGAACACAGATGCACCTCAAGGAAGAGTTAGATGCCTCCTGTCCAATGTTACAAAGCTGGCAACTTGTTCTGCGTGGAGGCCAGAGGGTTGCTTGTAGCATATTATGATATGCTACAAATATTTTATAACATACAGTTCAAATTGCTTCACTCCAATAAGCTGGTGAAAGCCTTTTGGGATAAATGGGTTGACAGAAATGGCTTATTTAATCTTGAAAATTGTGCTATTTGAGATATTTCATTTCCTTTGAAACAGACTCACACCTAGTTTTTCTTACCAAGTCTTCATTTAATTCTGGTTAACTGCCAAACTTCTATTATTGGCTCATGGCTGGTACAAAGTATCATGGGGAAAGATGCAGAAGATAAGCCTGCTGCCTGTCCAGTGGGCAGAGGTAGCTGTGGAAGCTAGAAACTGTCACACAGACAGTGAGAATAGAGCCATAGGCGAGGTGAGCATCCTTGGATGGTGGAAAGGGGAGGTTAGCTAAAGATTATATATTAAAAAGGAAAAGATGAGATGCTGGAGAGAAGGTTCAGCTGATAAAGGCGATGGCTGCCATCCATACCTGCGATCAAGTTAATTTGATTTCATAACCCACATGGTGGAAGTAGAAAACCAACTCTCACGTATTGTCCTAACTTCCACAAGCACACCATGGTACATGGGTGTGCATGTGCATACACAAACACACACAATTAATTAAAATGTAATTTAAAGGTTTTAAAAGATGACCTCTGGCAAATCAAGGGGTAACTGTCAGTGATTGGAATGCTCAGCTTGAGTACTGCATTGAAAATGGGTGATGTGGAAAACCATGATGCCCTATCTATCTATCTATCTATCTATCTATCTATCTATCTATCTATCTATCATCTATTGTGACACCCTGGGTTCCATCCCCAGCACCAAATAAAACCAAGCATGGAGGCACACACCTGCAATCCCAATATCCAGAAGGCAGAAGCATCAGAAGTATGAGGTCATCCTCAGCAAGCTGAGGGCCAAAGTCAGCTCCATGAGACCCTGTCTCAAAAATGAACGAATGAATGAATGAATTGGTGCAAGACCCTGGTTGTTCTGGCCTCTGAGGACACCTGCACACACACAGCATACAGACACAAAAATAAAAAAAATGTGTTAAATAAAAATCTTTAGAAAGCAAAAGTCGTCCACCTTTCCCCTCAAGTATCAACTCTTACAGCACTAATTTCAGTTTTAAGGGCAAGTTAATGACAGCACTGACACACAATTGCACTCTAGTGCCCTCCTGTGGATATGGTTGGTTTCAAGAATCCCTTGGCTACGGCAAAACCTTGCAAAGAAAGAAATCCTCTGAGCCTGCACTGTCTGCTTTCCTCCCAGGTAGTCTCTCATTTTGCTTGAGTCCCCAAATACACCAGGGTCATTTCTCTGGAGTGACAATAGGCCAGCCTTCACCTCTCTCTTTTTTAGTTTATCTACATTCCTGCTGTCTCCACCTACTGACTCTATAAAGGCTCCAAGTAGAAGTTCACAGGAGTTATGCCCTGAGTTCTCACTACTGATATATTTGGAGTTGGTACCCTCTTCCTGGCTACACTGGAATCAAGGACTAGGTTTGGCTCCACTGCTTTTACTATGGGATCATATGCATATATGGAGAATGAATGGGGAAATTTGGGTAGCTGCCAATAGCTTACAGTCACCTGAATTGAATGCTCTGGGTTAGTCTGAAAATATGCTTCAATTCCCTTTCTGCAAGGGTATATTTTTGCTGGGTTTAAAATTGTAGCTTAGGGTTGTGGTGTGGCTCAGTTTTGGCTTTGCACTGCTTTCTCAACACATGCTATATTTAGTGTAACTTTTTCCCTATACAATACTGGGATAGTATTGGGGATTTTAAACTCCTGCCAGGTAAACCAGTGTTGCTTTTAGCCTCTTATTTATGACATCTGCTGTACCCCTGGTACCAGCCACAGCACTGCAGAAACAGGGTGCAGCCGTACGTGCCTGTAATACCAGCACCTGGAAGGTAGAGCAGAGGATCAAAATTTAAAGGTTATCGACCAGTGGTGGTGGTACACATCCTTAATCCCAGCAACTCCAGAGGCAGAGGCAGGCAGATCTCTGAGTTCAAGGCCAGAAAGGTCTATAGCAAGTTCCAGGACAGTCTGGGCTACAAAAAACCCTGCCTTGAAAAACCAAAACAAATTAAAAAAAATTAAGGGTCATTCTTGGCAGTATACTAAGTTCAGGGCCAATCTAGGATACATAAGACCAACCTCAAAAAATAGAACACAACACACTACTCAACCCTTTCGGATATTCCACTGGTTTCTTTCATTGTTCTGAAGTCACTATCAGTTTAAGTACTGCTACTCTTCTGGAACTGGGTTGACTTGTCTAAGCGCATGAGATCCCGAATGACAGCTCCAGTACTGCAGGCTATTGGGGAGGGGGAAATACATCTGCCTCTGGCAGAGCCTGTTGTTCAGTCAATCATCTGGAAAGCTGTGAGGTCCTCTTAACACTGTCTATGTTCTTCCTCTTCTTTTTCCAGACTCAACCATGTCTGCAGTTCTGTTACCTTTCCCTTACTTCACCTTGTTCTCTGCTTGCTTCAATTTACATAATTTCTCTTGACTTACACATCTTACCTTCTAAGCACATTAAATCTGTGCCTGTCTCTAGACTGCTGCTTCAGAGGGGAGCAGATTCTGGGCACAGTAGTCCCCGTAACACCAATCTCCCAGCTCTGCATGTTGCTCTGGATTTTGATCACCAGTAAGAACTACTTGGGTACTGTTTTAGGGAGCTATTTCCTGTTCAGTTCAGAAGCTGTACTTCTTCCTTCAGGAAGTCTGTAACCAGCGCCTACACAGCTGTGAACAGTAGGTGTAGGAAGCAATGATGACCTCCCCCACTGGCATGAGGCCAGCCCATGCAGACCTGAATACAGTACCAGACAGGACACGTGCAAAGAAAAACTTCATTTGCTCTTCAAGAGCAAAGGCCATACTTCATTTGTGAACAATGGTGATGAAGCTTTCACAGGAAACTAGGCTGGTGCCTACTGTACACAGGTGGCATTTATTTTAAATAAAGAATATATTAAGTCCTCACAAAACCAGGTTTTAAAAAAAGCATCTAATAAATTTATACAGTGAATAGTATGTCTTTATTCTATTTACATTAAATTTGTTATAAATATAATACATTTTTGAAAAGCTTATTTTTAACTTGAGATTTATATTTTAAACATATCAACTTAATTGTTAAAGTTATATAATAAAGAATATGATTTAATGACAAAAATCATATTGTGAAATAGTGTGACAGTCAGAGATGAGTAAGGGAATAAAATCAAATTCCTTCCAAAACTATGTTCAAAGCATCAGAAAAGCTTTTCTTTTTACAGTTATATATAAGCCATTGGGATACCAAAGTTCAAAACCGATCTTACAGAACTGCATGAGGCAAGGCAGGAAAACCTGTATTTAACATTCCAAAGAACTTCACAGTACAGCTGGGAACTGCACAGGAATGGCTTAATGGCAGTATTGCCAACAAGGCCTTCCCTTCCTCAAAACCATCTTCTCAGAGTCACACCCAAGCTGCAACAGCAGACTTCGACTTTTTTTTTAAGACACGGCTTGTTAAAGTTAATGGATATGTTGAAATTCTGTATTATGAACATGGACATTATTACCAGTTTTAAAAGAAAAAATTGGAATTCTATTCTCAGTCCAGTGTACTGTGTGTCAGCTAAGTGCCAACTCCCAGTATTTTGCAGTGATCAGAGAACTTCCTTAACAAGAGGGTAATTTAAACACTGCTGTAAAACTAATTCCACAGAGTCGTGCTTTCTGTGACTCTCAGCTGTCATGCGTTATTAATGATAATCAGAGCAGGCATGGAGTTCTGCTGACTTGTTTCAAATTCTGTAACCTGGTCCGATAACTTGGCGAATACCCTTGGAGTCCCAAGGTTATAAACACCCGTATGAACAAAGCATGCTTTCAGTTGCAAACTGCATGTCTCTTCACTTCTCAGCTGGAGTTTATACTGTGTCTGTCCAAGCCATGTGAATGATCCACGAGTGTCCAATGCCTCTGGACTAAAGGAGGAAGGAAACAGTAAGTTGTCATTTTTTTAACTTTTTTTCCCCCTCTAAAATCTTATTAACATCTCTCTTTCATCAAATCCTTTTATTTCTAGGAATTGTTTATGAATGAACTATTATTAATAACATTATTACTGTAACAATCAACCATATGTTAACAGTTATTACTATTTTCTAGGAACAATGCTAAAAGTAGATTATTTCATTTAATGCCCATAATGGCATCTAGTAAACAATGGAACCTGATTTGAAACTGAGTTCTTAACCTGTTATCCACATACAAAAAAAAAAAAACTGTGTAAAAGAATGCCCACAATAGTAAGCATTATAAAACTAGAAAGCAGGAACAATCTAGTGCTCAACAACACAGCACAACTCAATGAGTCTATGATATGCAGACATGCAGGCTACTATGCACTTGGATTTTAAGGCACCATCTAGGGTGTAATATGAAAACATTAAGAATATGTTTAATATGACTTTTCTTTTGTGTTTTTGAAGATTTATTTACTTATCTTTATGTGTATGGATACACTGTCTGCATATGTGTAATTGAATCATGTGTATATCTGATACCTGCAGAGCCAGAAAAAGATACCAGATCCCTTGGAACTGGAGTTACAGATGGTTGTAAGTTACCACAGAGATGCTGGGAACCAAACACAGATCCTCTACAAGAGCAGCAAGTGTAATTGACCATTGAACCATTTCTCCAGCCTGAGATTTATTTCTTAATACAAAAATGCTCGAGACAAACCTGCTGGCTCTAGAAGTATTGGGTATAGAAATATAATCTAGACTCTTTTATTAAGTATTATTTTCAAGTCAGGGGAAAAAAACCTTTGATATTTAATAGCTCTGTAACACTTCTCTGACACTATATTAACAAATCTAACACTGCTTGAGTTAACTGTATCCATGTTAGGCAGTGATTTGCATAATTTCAAAACATTGAATTGCTTTAAATAATACTAAACTTTGGGCTATTAAACAGCCTCTCACAAAATAAATTCTTACCTTGTTGTTTTATGCCGCAGATCAACTATTACATCCACATCAGCCTTAGAACAATTAGAAAGTAAAAGGGTAACTGGTACTAAGCAAAGGCTGTGGAACAAAGATAAACAAACCATTAGTCATACACTTTCTTCTTAGAAACTACTTTCTTAAAAATAACACAAAAATACTTAACAGAACACAAGTTTAAAATCAAATTCAAGTAAGAAAAACAAACAAAATGAGTCACAAAATCATTCTAGGGTAACTTACTTTGTAAATAAAATACATTAATACAATCTCTCCATACTAAATATCAGAATGTACACTTTATATAAGGAATATTGTTAAGTAAAGTGTTTTCCCGGCATACATATGTGGCTTAGGTTGTGCTGGCGCTATGCCCCAGAGAGCAGGTTTCTAGTTTGCAGCCTCTCCTTCATTTAAATTACAAATGTGTATGTAACAAGCCAAAGTGAAGCCCCAGGAACTTAAGACTATTCCAGGTCCCATCTACTCCTCAAATGCTAAATTACTCACACCTTACTAAAATGCTACTAGAAAGAAGAGATGCAGGAATCTGCACATCCCGCCCTGCTGCCCATCTAGTCCTCAGAGCAATCAACATCATGGCCCACTGACTACTACCAGACCTTTCTGGAACACTGAACTGTCAGCCCTTTTCTCCCTCCAACTGCCCACTGCTGAGACATCACCTCCATCTTGGTCTTCCTGCTTCAGTTGCTCTTCTCCAGCCTTCTGAAGATGTGCTTTTCTCCTCGACTCACTCTTCACCATTTCTCTTCTGTCCCATCACATACACCCCTCTCCCATCTCTACCAAGGGGGACTTCCCCAAAACTCTGAGCATCAATTGTTAAACACATTGGTTCTAGGAAAACTCTATGCGTTTACACCTGCAAATGGGCAAACTTTTGAAGTGTCATCAGATTTAGAACTTCTCTCTCTCTCTCTCTCTCTCTCTCTC
>LOEQ01002349.1:36329-50341 GCA_001685075.1 Bramus lutescens | reverse complement strand
AATAAAAAAGAGGGCTAGGGTATAAATTAGTGATAGAGTGCTTGTGTAACATATGGAAGGCCCTAGGTTTAAGTCTTAGGATCACCAGTATCACAATAAACAAGCAAAAAGACAACAATAGAAAAAGAAATGATTGAAGTATACAAGTGAAGACCTGAAATGCTAATTCTAACATTTAAAATCACACATGCTTTGCAATCACTGGATCTTTGTAGTTGTGAGATGTTCCTTAAATAGCTGCTTTCTCAAATATTGTCATAGAAAACGAGCAACATGAAAGAAAACTCCTGATGAGAGAAATGGAGTACTTTAGGAATGTCTGGAATTATTAAAGAACATGAAGAAGTGAGTGGGTGGCTCCTTAGATGACCTCTCCAGATTACAGTAGAGCTGGTTAGAAATGCATAAGGCAGGGAGATGGTTCAAAAGGTAAAAGTGTTTGTCACACAAGTCTGATAACCTCAAGAGGCTTCTAGAACCCAACATCTAATTCCAGCATCCTTATGGTAAAGTGAAAGTGCATACCAGAAACAGTCCAAACTTTGTAGGCCAGCTAGCCTGGAAACCAAGAGTACAGCAGGAGAGACATGGGGAGACCCTTGACTTGAGCAGGAAAGAGAACTAACTCCAGAAAATGGTCTTCTCTGATCCGCACATCCACCATGGCACACACATGCACACAAGCAGATGTATGTGAGCACATACATTAATTAAAACAATATGTTAAAGCATGGTCCAGGCTAGGGACATAGTTCAGTGGCAGAGTGAGAGTCTAGCATACACAAAGCTCCAGCTTCGCAAGGAAAACCAGACATGGTGACATGGTGCTATAAATAGGCACACAACCCCACCAATCATGGTTCCATAGGCTTGCAAACCCACCAGAAATGGTCTAGCAGATATGCTCCCAAAGGGGTGCAATCCCACCAGACAGGGTGCCATAAACCTTTAAGACTACCGGTATGAGGACATAAGCCTGTAATTCCAGTACTCAGGATATAGAGACAGGAAGAGGAGTAGCTCAAGGTCATTCTTGGCTATATATGGAGTTTGAGGCCAGGATGGACTACATGATACCCTGTCTTCAAGAAAATTTTTAAAAATCATAGTCCCAAACTCTTTTGCAGATCACAATGAGGCTTCAGAAGTGGGGAAGAAAAGTCTTTATTTTAACAAAATTCTCTATACCTGGACCTCAAAGCCAAGGTCTAAAGATTAAGCAACTAAGGTCTGCAATACTACCTAGAAACTGACAACCACGCAGAACCTAGGTTTCCACCAGAGTCCTGACAAACCAGAACTGCATCTTTTTATCTTTAAATTATTATGTATACAGTGTTCTGCCTGCACGCCAGAAGAGGGTAGCAGATTTCATTACGGATGGTTGTGAGCCACAATGTGGTTGCTGGGAATAGAACTCAGGAACTTTGGAAGAGTAGCCAGTGCTCTTAACCTCTGAGCAACCTCTCCAGCCCCCAGAACTGGCATCTTAATAAGATCCCAAATGCACACTTCTTAACATTTGAAAACTTGCTCTAGATGACTCATGCATACTATGATCAAAAGTGTTTACAAAAACCTTTCCAATTCTAAGACAGCCTAAGTACCTACCCAGTGTTTCCAGGTCTCAGAACTATGTGACATGCACAAATTTGAAGATGACAACACGAGAAAAGACTTTTAAGTAGACTTAGAAAACAGAGGGCCCACTTAGGAAAAAAAATGGCTGCACTATGGTCACTTTTTCTAAACAGAAACGTTTCCTCAAGTAATTCTGGCTTTTCTAAAATCCCAAGCACTGTGTTTCCATGACTGGGTATTTTCAAAAGTTAATTTTATGTAATTAAAGTGGCATAGTCCATATGGCATGTTTGGAGTAAAGGTGGGCTGTAAAAGTATATATAAAGTTCAGATGCTCAATATTCAAAGATGATTATTAGTGATGGTACATTTTTTTTTCAGAATAAACAATTACATCAAATACTACTGTGCATCACTGCATACCTGTTCATTTCCAAAGATGATATCTGCAAAAGTGTATTTTTCGGAGGACTGTACAGCAGCTAAAAAAAAAAAAACACAGGAAAACAAACTAATCATGTTACTGCTATAAGATATAAAATGGACATTTAATAAACTATCCACGTAAAACAAATTTACCTTCTTTTTGTTTACATCTTACTGCCTTGAAGCAAAACTTTCCCTTCTCCCTACTGGCAAGTTTGGCATCTAGAAATAAAAATGTTTCTCAGGTTATAACATGTGCAAAGCCCAATTCATTATTCAAACTTCCTTCATCAAAACAGAAAGCAACTTATAATTATAAAAAAGATTTCATTTGGTTGGGTTTGGCAATGTACACAAATCTCTTGACTTTGAGGCCAGCCTAGCCTACACAATAAATTCTAGGATACCCTTGTCTCCAAAAAACAAACAACAACAACAAAACTGTTCTCTTTTCAATGAAATGAATATTTATTAACCACTTGAGAAGCTTAAAATTCAGACTCTTAAGATACACAAGCATATGTGACTCTATGATTCTGTGTGCGTGTCTGTATTTGACATTTGCCATCTTAAACACTAAGTTGGGAAGGTTAGAACTCAGGAATACTAGGCACCCCCACGGCCTTACACTTGATCATGCCCTTTCAGTATTTTCAATCATTTCTTTTTAGTGCTTCTCCACATTTATGACTTATAAAAATTTCTGACATAGTGTATTTCCTACCACTTTATCTGGCTTTAAAATGTTCTTATAGGGCCAGAAAGATGGTTTAGCAGGTAAAGTGGTTACTACCAAGTCTGATGACCTGAGTTTAATACTGGGATCCACATGGAGGAAGGAGAGAACTGACTCCTCCAAGTTGTCCTTTGACCTCCACATGTGTGCTGTGGAAAATAAATGCACACAGATACAAATACAAAAATAAGTAAAAAGAAATAAATGATGATTTATTTTACTGGCTACTAAAGTCTACATGAGTTAGCAGCATAATTTACACTAAAGTCACAACCAATTTTTCTCCAGTAAACACGAATGTGCCATGCACTCTGAACATCCAGATTTTTCCACATGTTCATCTAATTCCTATTCTTCAAATGTGAAACACCCCTATTGCTATTGTATTTAAAAAAGTGGTCCACAGCTAGTGGTGCCCTGCTGGTGGAAGGCCACTCGGGCAGGCTTTGAGGTCTTATTCCTAGCCCCACCTCCTACCTACTCTCTCTGCTTCCTGACAAAGATGTGGTGGCCAGGCATGTCATGCTCCTACCCCAATGGCTTCCCTGAAAGAATGGGCTGCATCTCTTTACACTGTAGCCAAAACAAACCCTTCCTCCCTTAAGTTGCATCTTTATATATTTGGTTACCACCACCACCACAAGTGACTCATACAAGTCTCCATTTTAATAATCAGTGTGAGGCTAAGGGTACAGACCTTTGTTTTCAGAGATGTTCACGGATTTGTGCAGCTGCCAGTGCTTGCTACTGCTTGACACCTGCACTATGTGGAACTCTTTAACCCCTGCTTCACTCTGCCAAAGACACAAAAAAGTCACTTGAGCCTAAAAGCGCTGAGTTAAAAAACTCCGAGGACAAAATCAGATGCTACTCAAGTCAAGCAAAAGTAATTATAGGATGGGGATGGAGCTCAATGGTAGAGCACTTGCCTCGGGTATAAGACCCCATTTAATTCCCAGTAGAGGAAAATAAATAAAATAAAGAGGAGGGCTAGAGAGATGGCTTAACAGTTAAGAGCACTTGCTGAGTTTCTAGAGGACCCAGGCTCAATTCTCAGCACCCAAATGGCAGCTTACAATAATCTATAACTTCATTTCCAGAGAATTCAGCCCTTACTTCTGGCCTCCATGGGCACCAGACATACAGTTACATATAAGCAGGCAAAACATTCATATGTATAAAATAAAAACAAATCTTCAGAAATAAAATAAAAACATTAAATGTAATATGTATTTGAAATAAATTCAACAATACGTATCTCAGAAAGTTATTTAAATCCTCCAACACTTTAGAGAAAGCAAGAATGAAATATATTTATATACTATATAGCCACAGTTATCTATACATAAAGTTATTAGAATCTACTATTTCTGGTAGAATTTAATAATCAAAATTATTGATAAGCCAGGTATGGCAGTTCACTTTCAATACCAGCTCTTGGGAGGCTGGAGCAAAAGGACCACTCTTTATGGGCAACATTTCAAGTTTCAGACTTCCAGAGGTTACAGAATGAGACTCTAACTCAAGAGAGAAAATCTGTTGTGGAGTTTTAACTAAAATTATGACACCTTCTGAGCTAGGGTGACAGTTCAGTTGGCCTAGCATTCATGAAGCTCTGTGTCCAATTCCTAGCATTCTGTAAGCCATATCTCAGTACTATAATCTCTGTGCTCAGGAGGTAGAAGCATGGGCTTAGAAATTCAAAGGCCAGATCTCTCTCTTGCTCAAAAAAAAAAAAGACACTTTTATTTCTTCTGATGAGTTTTCTCCAGAAATATCTCATTTTCAATAAGGTAAAAAGTAAAAAACAAACAATTAGCTGGACACAGTGACACCTGCCACATGCCTATAATCCTGGCAACCTGGAGGCTGACAAATTCAAAGTTACCTAGACTAACACACAGTGAGTCACTATGGAAGGATGAAAGGAGAAAGAGGGGGAAGGAAGGAAAAGGGGGAGGAAGGGAAGGAGATAAGAAACAACAAAAAAATCTCAAACTAGTGTGTAACTTAAATTGTATATAATTTTTATCGTTTTCCTAAATGAGAGCTAATCTGACATTAGAAATTACCAAAATTTTCTACCCAAATAATGAGTCTTGTGAAAATTACCAACATTTCAGCACAATAAACCCCAATGTTTCCTAGAAAGTGGTTTCACAGATTTACGAAACTAAAAGTATTACAAAACTAATAACATTTGATAAGTATCTGAACTGACCAACTTGAGATTCTATAAGCTTTACAATCACACCTTCTTGACGTTTAGAGTATACAGACAGAAATGTCCTTTATAAAGGAAATGGTGCTGTCAGAGCACACGAGAACAGGGTTGTTAATACAGAAAGTGAAATCCTCACAGAACTACACACACTTCATTACCTCTCAGACTGCATCACCAATACTACACCTGACATCGATGTACCATATGATTATCAGATCCTTTCACAAAAATCAAAGCCAGTGGAGAATATTAAGATGTTATCATATTAGCTCATGTGAATAGTTTAAAATCTTATTTATGCTAAGTTGTAGAGAAAAAAACATTTACCAAGAACAAACATTTCTCAACAGACTTTAAAATAAAATTCAGGTTTAAAATAACTTACAGTATTGGTATTTTCCACATCCACAAAAACTAGCATATTGCCTCCCCTGCCTTCTTCATCTTCAAGTGAATTACTTCTGCAGACAGTTGCTCGCACGTTCAAAGACCGGCTAGTACAAATAACTGCAGTGTGTCTTAAAATTCTGTGCCTGAAAATTAAAAACACATGCAAACTGAATCTAAGGGTTTCTCCCTACATTACAAATCTCTAATTCTAAATAAAAACCAGAAACATAGTAACTTCCAGGATTGCATATAACCAGAAAACAAAGAATATAATAAGGTAAAATTATAGTTAGACTACGTTCAGTTCAGTTGTTTCTCCTCAATTTGAAACAAACTAACAGTAATCCTGGCTCTAGGCTTTTCTCCTGCTCATCAAACTATGTCATAGTGAAAATAACCTTCACATAGCAACAAATACATCTTCTCTCTTAAAAGTGGTCTCAAAGATGCTCCCAAAAGTATGGGTGTGCACGCCTTTAATCCCAGCACTTAGGATGCAGAGGTAGAATAACCTCTGTGAGTTTGAGGTCAACTTGGTCTACAGTGAGTTCCAGGCTAGCCAAGGCTACATGAGATCCTGTCTCAAAATAAATAAATAGGTCTCAAAATTAAAACTACCAACAAAACCACAACTCAATTTTTTCTTAATGTGTGTGCATGCCACATATGCTGGGTATCCAAAGAGACCAGAAGAAGGCACCAGATCACCTAGAACTGGATTGCAAGCAATTGTGAAACACCCAATATGAATGCTGGGTACCAAACATGGATCCTCTGAAAGAACACCAGGAACTCTTAAGCACTGAGGCACGTACTCCCAGGCCCGAAACCACAACTTTTAACTTGATATTTGAAGTTGCATATTTCAAATGTAATGTTTAATTTTTTAAGTCAAAGTCTGTGTTGCTTCAGGTAGCCTTATATTCCTGATATTGCCTTCACCTCCCTGATTATAGGCATGTGCTACCGCACCAAACCCTACTCGACTTCTTTCCCACAGCTTGTACCATGGCAAAACATCCAGTTCTTACTCTTCTCTAACTGGTAAACTGCTATTTGTAGATAAAGCTACTCACTGGAGTGGTTGACTCCTATCCTCTTGGAATCCATGTCCTGAAATCTCTCCTGTCCTCTGAAATTCATTTCACTACCTCACCACTAAGGCTTCCCTGGCCGGAGTACACTGTGTCCATCCTCTTAAGGAGTATCTACATTACTAAGAGCCCAAAATGTACCAACACTTTTCTGATTTTTCCCCCTATACTGTTTCCCATGACATTTAGATATTCTACAGAATAAAACAAATGTTAATTTTATAAAGGTGATAGTAGTATTCAAATTCTGCCGTGCACCATGTGGGTAGGGCTTGAGATTGTACAGAACAGGGAGGCTGGAGATCTTAAGTGATTATCCACTGCAACACCACTGCACACACATTTCTCATACATACCAAAATTATATTCTTACAAAAGGAAGCTGTATTGGAGGGGGCTTGATATACATATGGTACAGTATTTAAATCTATCAAAGAATGAGAAAGTTTATAGACTTAAAACAACTAAAAATGTTGAAGATTTTTTTCATTTTCTACTTTAAAAAAAAGAACTTTATGTAGTTAAATTTCTTTCCATTCTTAGCTACCTAGAATTAAGTTATAGTTATAACAAATTTAAATATAAACATCATGTACAATTTGAAAGATGATATTTTGTTTGTTTGTTTTTCAAGGCAGAGTTTCTCTGTGTGGCCCTAGTCATCCAGGAACTTGCTCTGTAGACCAAGCTAGCCTTGAACTCAAGAGATCACCTGCCTCTTCCTCCCAGCACTGTGATTAAAGGCACGCACCACCCTGCCAGGAAAATGGTGACTTTTAGTAAACAATGATGTACAATATATTAACAAGTACCAACTATTTATTCAAATATGTAACCATACTAAGTGTAATTCCTTTAGCCACCCCTAAGGCTGCACTTCCGGGCTCGGAGGCCNAGAATAGTATTACTGATAATATTATTGGTAATATTATTAATAGAATAATACTAAGTACCAATTTTACAGTTTAAAAGTTTGAAATCACCCACCGTCTTTTAGGCTGCTTTTTAACACTTTCATAGTAAAATAAAAAGTTAATCTCATGGACACCCTCTTCGTCTGGCCCACGAAGCCACATTGGCAGCTGAACAGAAGCTCCGGGGAGCAGCACGGAATCAGGAAGGGGGACAGGAATGGCCTCCAGCTGCTGTCCTGTGCTAGGCCCAAAGTCTACAGATGACGCCGATGACACAAGTGCCGTGCCCGCAGAGGGAGAGCCTGTAACCACCGTCTTGTAAGCACTGCAGTTTTCCGACGTCGAGGGGCTCAGTGGTGTTAGAGCAGCAGTATTGACACCAAAAGTGAAGAACTCTGGACGCTTAGACACAACCTTCAGTCCAGTCAGAGGACATTTGCTGACATTGACAAATTCTACATATGCTTTTCGGATTTCTCCACAGAGGAGCCCTGTAGGAAAATGTATAAAGAACACCTGCATTGGAGGGAAAAAATATTATTATACTGTTAAAATTCTGAGCCTCTAATGAGCAACGCTGAGACTGTTTTCTAAAAGAACAAGTCATTTCATAGCTCTACCTTTGAATCAAGCATCTAATGTTATTTTGCCACACAGATTTTAAATTCTGAATTTAAAATACAAAAACAATATGACTAATTTGTCAAACTTGCATGACTACGTAGATTATGGACACGTTAAAGGCTATTTTAAATGGCTGTAAAAATTAGATGAAAATTAGTCCTATAACTGTTATTGCTGTCAAGTTTAAAAGTACCTAACTATATCAGTAACTACCCATCATGGCTCTCACAGGAAAACAGAGGCCCATGATTCCATATTCACAACTTTAAAATCCAAAAGCTCCATATAACCCTAGGCTTCTAGTAACTCAAAGGGGAAAACCCAACCTGAGAAATGGAGGATTCTTCAAACCGTGGATAAAAGCTAGGCATAAATCAGACTACTCAAATGCTAAGAAATCAAAACTAGAAACTTAATGACTAACAAAAACGAAACTCTTGAAAACACACCCCAGCATTCACACACAAGATCTCTGGTCCTAATCTCAATACCAAATATGTACAAATGTTCATTCTTTACAAGACTTTTTGTTTGGTCAGCCAAAAAGCTAGTTGCTTCTACATAGAGTAAGAAGCCGCCTCCTTCCAAACACCTTGCTCAGATGCATGACGTTCAAACTGCCACACAAGAACCAACACGAGCTATTATATTATATAAGTAGTTCCAAACACAGGATGGGTGTGAATTTAAAAGCCACTAAGTTCCACAAAGTTTAAGCCAATGACAGTACCTGGTTCACGTAGTGAGTTAGGAGGTTTTCTAAGGTTAGACACTGAGAACTGGGACTCAGAATAAAGCTCTATTTTTAACTGTGTGTCATTTGAGAACACGACTTGCAACATCTACACATCTACATATAAAGCTTAGGAAACATCAAGGAAGAAGGGGTAGGAAGATTGTAAGAGCCAAAGACGAGGGTATTTGCTATTGGTGTTTTCTATATATAACAAGTTGCACCCATGCCTGCAAGCAATATGGTTGCCTGAACAAGACCAGCATAATGACAGCACCAGTTAATATGAAAACACTGACAGGAAATTCCACATGGTCGCACCCCAGATGAAGAGCTGCTGATGTCAATTGCTGACAATAAAGGAGACCAAAGGAATGAGCTCTCACATAGGTCATCCAATCCCAAGTAGTTAGCCCTGGACACATGTACACACGTGCAAAACTGAATAAACTCAGAAGGTTTACACACACACACACACATACTGACACAACAATAAAAAAGAGATCACAGATTTGGGAGGGAGAACATAGGAAGAGTTAGAGTAGTTAGGGGCAATGAGAGTAACAGGGTTTATGTATAAAGTTCTCAACAAAAAAAAGGTAAAATTATTAAGTTAAAGAGATACAAAAAAGTTATACCTTTTCTCCCTTTAGTTTTTCCAGACAGGGTTTCTCTGTGCAGACCTGGGGGTCCTAGAACTCACTCTGCAGACCTGGCTGACCTCATACAGAGAACCATCTGCCTCTGCATTCTGAGTGCTAGGATTAAAGGCATGCACCACCACTATCCCCCAGCTGGTTATACTATTAAAAGCTTTAATAACTAAGGAACATATCAATTATATGGTTTTATAAAAAAAAAACCCTGCAAACTAGTAGAATTAAGTGTGACCTTTACTAATTTATTTTAAAAATTTACTATAGTGATTAGAATATCTGGTTCTGAAAGTAAGTTCTCATAAACTGTTACCTATAGAATTCCAGATAAATGTCTATGATTTTAAGCTATAAAAGAGAGCATACTTAACATGGCATTTAAACTCAATCTGTCTTAATTCATTCCTAGCTAATCTTAGCTACAACTATGCAATGGCAATGAATTATCATTGTACGAACTTAAAGCTGATAGGTAAGTGGGAGATTAGGAGACTGGGATTGCCATGTTAAAGATATGACAAACACCAAATAAGGAAATACCACAGAATCACAAAGAGGTGGCACACAATGGCAAATAAACAACCACACATGGTGGCCCATGTCTTTAGTCCCAACACTCAAATGGCAGAAGTAGGCTGATCTCAGGCCAGTCTGGACTAAATATCAAGTTCCAGGCTAGCCATGGCTAATATAGTAAGACCCTATATCTCAACAAACAAATAATAAAAACTTTGTGGGGAAAAAGTGTGGATATTTTTAGAACATCAGTAAACAGATGACATAATGAGTACCCTGTACCATACTAAAAGTACTAGGACTAGAAACAAACTTTGTTCTTACTCCTCTGACATTCAGGAGAACACGCTACTTCAATTTAAAACACAAATATGACAGGCAGGATGCCCAGGCACTGGGTAGACAAAGGTGGGAAGACTAGCAGTCCCAGGACAACCTGGGCTACACAGACTCCACAAACAAGTGGCGAGACATTCAGCAGGTGAAGGTATTGGCTGAAATTCTACCCTCAAACTCACACAGCAGGACAAAAACAAATGCCTTCTGACCTCACAAGCATGCTCTAGTATATGCATATACACTCATGCAAAATAAATAATGTGAAGAAAAACCAAAAATAAACAGAAAGAATAAAAATTTTAAAGCATACAAACATTAGTAAATAAGACAGCTTGTTCAATGGCAGAATGTGTATCTAACACATCTGAGGCCCTGGATTTAACTCCAGCATCACAATTAACCAATAAAATTAACTTAACTGAAAAGTTTTGACTAAAAGAGTCAGTACAGAACACAGAAATCAACAAATAAAAAAGTTAAATATGATTTTAGATAAGTAAAAATCTTCAACATAGACAAAGTTACCAAATAAAGTTAAAACATGCATAAAATATTTATCAAGAAAGCAGTACTTGGGCCGTATCCTCCCCTCACCATTAGACTTCCCCCTTTGCCTTTAAATGTATTAGATCTAAGCAGAATACATGCAGCTCAACAATGGTTTCATCTTAATACACAACACTACTGCCACCCAACCATGTGATATGATGCTAGTTATAAGGATCACAAGGTCTAAAAACATAAATATCATTTTGGGATCACATTGCAAGCATCTTTTGGAGAAAGGTGGTCATACCTACCAGGGAAACTAGAAACTAACACAGTTTTAAATTTTACTAAGGTCCTTATAAACATGTACTCCTCTATGTCCCCACATAGCCTTTCTGTTCACATGTCACATCCTACTGCTTTTCTCTCCTTCATCAACACCTTTTTCTCATGGTCTCCTTATTAGTGGCACAGCATATAGCTCCACTCACATATATACATACAGACATTATAGGTCATGTTGTCTGAGTCTGGGTTACTTTCCAGGTGCATTCATCCCTACATAGTTGTATATTGCTTAGACTGTCTATGAGCATTCACTCACATATTATTTTTATGAATTGCAAAAGGGTCATCGAGTTCAATGACCAAGGTGCTGAGTTACAAATATCCCCCAGTTTCTACTAGTATGTTGAAGATTGTATCTTATAATATGGCTGTGGTGGCAAAGTCAATTTGCTCATAGCTGACCTCTGTCAGTGAGAACTATTTAGCTAACAGCGGTTTAAAAGTGCAGTTTAAATCCCAGCACTCAGGAGGCAGATCTCTGTGAGCTCAAGGAGTTCAAGG
This sequence comes from Bramus lutescens, assembly GCA_001685075.1. Classification (NCBI taxonomy): domain Eukaryota; kingdom Metazoa; phylum Chordata; class Mammalia; order Rodentia; family Cricetidae; genus Bramus; species Bramus lutescens. The sequence continues at coordinate 38,770 of LOEQ01002349.1, read as the reverse complement.
CCAGTCAGGACTACATAGAGAGACCCTGCTTTAAAACAAACAAAACAACAACAAAAAGTACAATTCAATGTACTATCAATAACCTCAACCTAAAATTAACTTCTTTGAAACATCATCTGGCGCTGTAAATCGTCATGGCCATGACATGGGAAGAAGTGCGATACCTCCAGCAGCGGCATCTCCTCGGTGACTATAGGGTCTAAACGTCGGTCAGGGCCATACTTGACAGATGTCTTCTCTTCCTTCGTATTGTTAAGTCGTGGGCCTTGAATTTCTAAATCCTGTCTCCCTCGGACTGACATACTCAAAGAATGTTTTCCTGAAATTAAAAAAATTAATACCCTAAAATAATATGATAGGTTTTATGATTTAACTTGAATTCTATGAATACTATAAATTTCCATAAATGCTAGAAAAATTCCAGGTAATTGCTGAGTAACACACGTAATTACAACAGTAAGTATACTTCAATTTAATTTCATGTTTAATGTCATCTATTCTATGCTATCCAATATCTCATTTTTGTTCTGTATTCACTTACGTTGCGTAAAGGCTACGTATCATTGAATAGAAGTCTTTAAAAAGCAGTATTTATTCAACAAAAAAGATCCAAGAACAATTGTCTTGGGTCCAGTGTTGATGTGGGCTATGAGAAAATATTAAAGAAAATCATAAAATAGGTTATTTACTTTTACTTATAACAAAAATAGCACTATTTTGAAGATGTATACTTAACTCCATTGTCTCAAAAGGCTAAACAATGAAAATTATAATACAGATAGTTTTAATTTCTTCACTATCTTCAATACCAAGTAAAACATGTACTCACATGTGTAAAAGGGCTAGGATGGGCATATAACTCCATCTTTCCTGAAGGCTACTCAGTGCATTTGGTCGCTGTGACGGGTCCAGATTAGATATATAATGTAGTATTCCCACAAATATTGTACCCAGATTTCTATGAATATTCTGAATGAAAAGTATCTATACTAAAACGGCATGAAAATTTTGCTTATAAGATGGGTTTTATTTTAATGTTAATTCAGAGTCACTGTCACACATAACATAAATTATGATCTTTAATGTACCTTGTTTAGCACCCTGCAAGATATATTTTATGGGCTATCACAATTCCATGGTACTAGATTAGGAGTTAAGTAACATGAGAAAGCAAAGTTAAAACAAAATCCTTAATACTCACACTGCTTTAAAAATGTAATCAATTTGCAAGATTACTTACAAATTTCATGCCTCACACTTATCAAACAGTAAGCAGAAATACAGCACTAAAACGCAAAAGACCACACTCAATTTCTGTGTATTAGTATTTGTAGATTTGTGTTTCTGCTGATTCATCCTGTCTATTTGAGTTTCTCTTAAGTCCAAGTGAAAATCTTAACTACAAGGGCAAGGGAGAGCAAGTGTTCCAGGAGACTCTCATTGTTAATAATCAGCTTTTATGAATGCTAAGTTCACACCTATCACATGAATAGCAGTCAATTTTAATTTGTTAGGAAGACACATTACTAAAAATAAAGTTCTAGAACTACAGCAGTTTATTAAAACTCCCTTCTTAGCATCTTACCAACTATACATCAATTATAAAGCAATATTAGGATCTTGTAGAGTTCTCCAAATTATTTAAAAACCAACCAAACAAAACCCACCAAACCATGTAAACTACATGTATGTATCTTTAGCTTTCATCAAAGTCTGCAGAGAATACTATTTAGGTCACCAAGAATCTCAGCTTAAAACTAACTCTGCTACTTTTGGGTATAGAAACAATATTTCAAGTGATTTTTTTTCCTGTTGTTTTGTTCTTTGTCAGTACTGAAGACTGAACCTGGGACGTCATGCTAGGCAGATGTACTACTAAGGAGCTACACCAATAGCCCAAATTTTATTCTGAAACACTGTCTGGCTAAACTGCTCAGGCTATTTTTGCAATTCTCCTGTCTTGGCCTCCCAAGAAGCTGGGATTACTGACATGTAATCCCACAGGTGGCTTTGAATATTTAGTATCCAAAGACAGAGGAAACTGGCTTTAGTATGTTGTTTTATAGAAAGGAAATATTAAAAACAAAATATATGAAGGTTGTTTTGTATTGGCAGCAGATATTTCAACAAGTATGACTTATTTAGTCACAATTTACTAAATTGAGATCAATAACAAAAATTTTAATCAAGGGAATAAAATCCCTTACCTTTGAATCTATGCCAGAAGTTAGAATAATCTAAATTACATATGCTTATCCATGTCTAGATGTCATTATATGGCAAACGTGTCCAACTTGCAGTCCAACACATTAAAATATTATGAGATTTTCCTTGGCAACATTTTTTTGTAATTTGACTGCAGTTCTCAAATAGGAACTTTTTTAAAAGTATTTATTTTATTATGTATACAATATTCTGTCTGCATGTATGCCTGTAGTCCA
>LOEQ01002349.1:0-23552 GCA_001685075.1 Bramus lutescens | reverse complement strand
GGGGGGGGGAAGAAGAGCGAGAAGAAAAGCCCAACAGATCACTGCAAATTCAAAATTCTGGGAAAACATTGCTAGAACCTGCTCCTACCCATGCCCTAAAGCAATAAATGACAAATCATCTAAATTTGAGAAAGTAAAGTAAAAAACAATTAACAAGGTTGGATTTAAAAACAAATAACAAGGTTAAATATAATCAGAAGCTCTAAAGAAATTTTTCATATATATGGGTAGAAAGGCAAACATATTTAAACAAGGTTAAAAAAAAACAAAAACAATAAAATTCTATAGTAACTCCTAGATCATAAATTCTTTGTACACTCTTTGATACACTCTAGGTTGTATCATTTTGTACACTCTAGGTTGAAAAACAGCATAGTATTCAAAGTCAAAATCAGATTAGCTATTAAAGTAAGAGTCTGAACACAGAGGCTGGATTCAACACTAAAAACAGCTCATGCCCTGACATAATGTGGTGGTTTAAATAAGAACAGCCACCACAGGCATATATATTTGAATGCGTAGGTCACCAGGGAGTGAGTGGCACTATTGGAGAAGGATTAGAGAGGTTAGGAGGTGCAATACTGTTGGAAGTTTGGGCTAGGGGTGGGCTTGGAGCTTCAAAAAGCTCACCTGAGGACCAGAATTTCTTTCTCTCTCTACCTAAGGATAAAGATGTAGCTCTCAGCTATTGCTTCAGACCTTGCCTGAATGCTGCCATGCTCCCTGTCATGATACTGGACCAACTAAACCTCTGAAACTCTAAGCATGCCCCCAATTAAATGCTTTCCTTTATAAGAGTGGCTTTGGTCACAGTGTCTCTTTACAGCAATAGAACAATAACTTAAGACATACCAGTTCATGCTTATTGGTCAATGTATCACATATATCAATTGCTAAACACTTAAAATATCACATGACAGTAATGTCTCAGAGAACTCTCTTTAAAGGTATTCATTCAGCTTAACAAACATATCTAGATTATCATGTGCAAACCTCAGTATTAGATATTAAGGATAAAAATGCAAAAGATGGGCTGGCAAGATCAGTAGTTAAAAGCATAGAAGAGGACTGCTTTTGCAGAGTTTGATTCTCAGCACCCATATTAGGCAGCTGAGCTGCCTGTAACAGTTCCAGAGGATCTGAATGAAACCTTCTGGCCTCTGAAGGCACTGCACTTTCATGAACCATTTCATGAACACACACACATACACTTAAAAAGAAAATTAAATCTTTAAAAAAAAAGTAAAGTCCAAGAGGATGTGGTTTCCTGCCTCTCTGTAATCTCGGCACTCAGAAGGCAGAGGCAAGAGGAATGAGTTCAAGGATAGCAAGGACTGTGCAATGACATAGTTCAGATCAGCCTGTAATACAAACCATAATTGGCTCAAAAAAGAAAAAAAGGTAGAAGGTTAACCTCAAGATTAAACAGAACTTCTATATGATGCCAAGTTTTACAGTAGTGTATGAGAGAATAGAAAAGAAACATTTAGAGCAAGGTGGAGAACAAGAAAGGCCTATCTGAAGGACACAATCAGCAAACTATGTGAAGCAGGGGCAAAGAGACAAAGCAGGAAGAGCAGTGATGTAAAAGGCAGTAGGGGTCAAGTGAAGCAGCTCAGCAGGCACAGGCACATGTCACAAGCCTGGCCGCCTAAGTTGGACCCATCATACTGACATAAAGGAGAGGAGAGGACTGACTCCACAAACAACTCTGAGCTCCGCCTCTGTGCCATGGTATTCATGCCACCACACATACATACACAGTAGCAGTAATCAGAAATTAAAATGAAACTAGTAGGCATATTGGAGGACCTTTGAGATATGAATAAAGGAATGTTTCAGATAATAAGAATTCTATGAAGCCCACTAACAATGGCCAGTCAGTCATCCTGTGACAGAAGGATGAAGAGAATCACCTCAAATATTGCAAGCCCCTCTTCCTGAGCTGACAGCATGTCACAAAAGTACTGGGTAAAAGGTTTTAAATTTATTTTTATCATTTAAATTGATATATTATTTAAGATGCTTTGGATGTTTCCAAAGAGTGGGTGAGTATGGCCAGTCATCTTTTAGATTTATCTACTTTGGATGCATTTTCAAAGCTTAATGGCTTTCTTTAAATAGTCATATCAGTAAAAACAGATTAGACATTACTTAGTGATTTTGTTAGTACCAGTTTTATGTCAGATTGAAACATACGCATGTCTTAGTGGTACACAGCACAGAACTTACATCAAACAAGATGTCGCATGCATGGTTGTGGTTAGTTAATAATGAAAGGTAGACTGAGACTACAGAAACAAAATTAATTCAATTAGGGCTATAAAATGACTCAGTAATTAAGAGCACTGGTTGCTCTTGCAAAGAACCAATGTTCAGTTTCCAGTACCCACATAGAGACTCATAACCATCAGTTAACTCCAGTTCCAGGGGATTTGACATGTTCTTCTGACTTCTGCGAGCACCAGGCACACGTATGAAGAACATACATACATGTATACAAAATACTCGTAAACATAATTTTCAATAAATAAGTTCAAATTATAAAAGATAGACTAGCTGAGTATGGTATTCATAACTGGAATCCCAGTACTCAGAAGGCTGAGGCAGGGCAATTGCTAGGAATTTTACATCTTTACACACTAAGAAAATCAAACACTACAAGTCCAGTACCTCGCTTGTCAACCGTATTAGAAGGGCTGCAGCCTCTGAGTATTTGCTTTGACTTTTTAAAATTTCGGCACTAAGCAACACACATCTTTCAGCCAACACCATATTCCTAAACAAAAACAGACAAGGAGAATAATCAGCATCACAGTAATTCTTCAGCACATCCAAGTTACCATGCATTCAAGGAGTCCACTAGCTGATTTTGAGCAAGAAGTCTGTCCTGGCCTTGCTTGCAGAACTTCACAGCTAAGCCTGCCCCCTTTTCCTTTTTCTAGCCCCTTTTGGATACATGTCAAAGTCCTAGCATGTTTACTATGAACTCCACATTCTCACTTTTTCTAAGAACCCATCTTATGCCCACCCAGCCCCACACCCACACAGCTGCTTGTCAGTCTCCACAAGTGAATTTGCCTCTCTTGGACCGTAACTCAAAAGGCAAGGCTATTTCTTCCTCGTCTCCTTCTAGTAGTTTCCAGTCTGTCTCCCCTGCTGTTATTGTTATCAAATTATAATAAAATGATCAAGATTTAAAAAAAAAAGTCTATCCTCATAATCTCTTTTCCCTTTAGAGGTGCTGGGTTAAACAAGGGGCCTGACAAATGATATGCTAGAGCCCCAGCCAACATTTTTTTGTCATCACACAATTCTAAAGTAAGAACACATGCAAGGCTGAACACAGCAGTGCACACCTACAACCCTAGCACTTGGGAGGCTGAGACAGGAGAATGATGATGAATTCAAGACTATCTGTGCTACATTATAAGATTTTATCTCCAAAAAGGGGATAACTGTAACTACAGATGTGCATTTTCCTTTTGGTGGAAATGATCCACAGCACTAACTGGTAAGGCTATTGTACAGTAGTATCAGTATTCTTCTGGTCCGGCATACTGTACAGTTCATATATAATCTGTACTAATCGTATAGATTATACATGCAAAGCTATTACCAAGTTCTCAGAACGTGACAGTGAAAACAAATTATATGTAGTATTTTGTTTGTCAGTATCCTTTGTATTGTAGCAAAGGAAATGTTTTTTTAAAAACAACTATAATAAAGTAATTTTTGTACACAAGAAAGGGGGGGCAGTGAGATAACTCAGTGGGTAAAGTTGCTTGCAACGAAGTCTAATGACCTAAGTTTGATTCCAGTGGCTCACAAGTGGAGGAGAGAACAGACTCCCATCAAGTTGTCCTTGGTCTCCATACACATGCCGTAGCATGCCCATACCCACTTAGAAAAACATAAAATAAAAAAAATGTTGGGTGGGGACACTATTACTCTCAAAACGTATTGTAGTCTAGATATGATATCACATATCTTAATCCCAGAATACAGAAGGCAGAGGTAGGTGGATCTCTGTGAGTGGAAGACCAGCATGGTCTGTCTACATGGTAAGTTCCAAGCTATGCTGGGCTACATAGTGAGACCCTGTCTTTTAAAAAGAAAAAGTAAGAGCAGGTCCCAAAGCTTACACATGTGATCCTAGCACTCCAGAAGTGGAGACAGAGGATCACAAATTTAAGATCACTCTCAGCTACATAGCAAGTTCAAACCAGCCTGAAATACATAAGACACATACCCCACAAAACAAACAAATGCTTTGCTGATTTATCATACTTTCCACAAATTACATTTTTAAGTAGGTATTCCTAAATACGTAAGTCTGCCTTGATGAACACAAAAGATAAGCTTCCAATGTTCACAACTTACATAAGGCTCAGTTCTTAAATTCTATAAATTGCTAAATTTTTAAAGAAATTATTATATTTTTATTTGTATTGGTTTTTTTTACATTTATTTGTGTGGATGCACATGTGGGGCACAAATGCACTTGTCATTACAGCATTCATGTGGAAGTCAGGACATGTTTCAGGAGATAATTCTACTCTACTATGTGGGTCCAGGGGATCAACTCAAGTTGTCAGGCTTGACAGCAGCCATCTTTATCCACTGGTATCTTGCCAGCCCTCTGAATGCTGGTCCACAGTAAGCTCTGCTACTACTATTACCTCTACATGAATGATAGAGACTCAAAATGATTTCTCTATCTCTGTCTTCCAATGCATCTATTCTACAACAGAAACATCAGGCATGTAACTCAGTGGGTAAAGTTAGTTAAATGGGTTCAATCTAGCACTATTTAAAAAAAAAAAGACCTGGTCAAGTGGTGATGGTGCACGCCTTGAATCCCAGCATTCAGGAGACAGAGACAGGTGGATCTCTGTGACTTTGAGGCCAGCCTGTTCTACAGAGCAAGTTCCAGGACAAGCTCCAAAGCTACACAAAGAAACCTTGTCTCAAAAAATAAAACAAGTCTGATTAATGTACTAAAAATTGCTTTTATAATGATGAATGTCTACTCAAATATGCAGTTATTTTCATTCAGTACTACATAAAACTTAATTCTAGTTAAGGAAAAATAAATGACAGTTAAGGTTTCTAATATCAATTTATCTCCAACCCTGTCTATCTATCCTCCAATGCTTTCCATATACACAAACTGACCTTTACCAGCAAAACTATAGAGGAAACTTACTCCTATAACTCCTAATTGTAGAAATGTCCCCATGGCTACAAAACCTAGCCACCCTGCACGAAAGCCTACCTACCAAATAACCTAAGAACTTCCTTCTGAGGACTTTGGCCCAGTCCAGTTGCCTTTTAAGAATTCTAATAGTACTCACTACTTCTCATTTCTCCCTAAGTCTATATTACTTGACTCTTCATGTTTTTGCCTAATGACAAGGAAAGTTCAAAATGGCTAATTTCTGCCTTAATAGTAGGTAAAATCGAATGTCCCACAACAAAAATTACCCTCAATGTAGCCCAGAGCCTCAACGGTATATATATCAACTTGTCATCCACAAATGCAAGGCAGCTAGAAACTGAAACGAGAAGGTGATAAGCACTACTTTCCCTTCAACTTGTCCATGACTAAATTAACTTCATTTGAGAATCTAAGGCATGAAAAACAAAGAACTACTTATAAATACCAACTCTGTCCTAAAAACAGGCATAATGTAAATACTATGGTTACCTACTTGCAGATATCCCTGTAGGTCTGAATTGCTGTGTCCATGTAATGGGCAGGGTATGGCCTAGGAGCTCCTGGCTGAAGAAAGGCTGACACTGCTGCCATTTCCTAAGGGAGGAAAAACAGTTGCATGTTTAACACTCAGTAAACTTAAACATCTCAGAGCATAAATGTATAAATTTCACAGTTTAATGCTGATCAAAAACAAATAAATATTTGTTTTGACTTAAAATTCTGGTCTTTGCAGGGTGTGATGTCCCACATCTTTAATCTCAGCCCTTAGGAGGCAGAGACAGGCTGATCTCTATAAGTTTGAGGCTAGCCTGGTCTACACAGTAAGTTCTAGGCTAGGCAGGCTTAACAGAGCCTGTCTTAACACACACACACACACACACACACACACACACACAAAAACCCTACAAAAACCCCACAGAGTCATGCATAATTTAAAGGTGTATCTTGACATATCCGTAACAAAGGTGAATCCATAAAATTTTGTTCTGAGGTAATTTTGTTGCGAAGACATCAGAGTGTACTTATTATATAAACCACCAAAGTGACTGTGCCATTAGTAGGTGAGAATGTTTTAAGCAATAATTTTATAAAAACATCACCACATATTCAGTCAGTTGTTACACACATATATAAAACTGCACTCACTTTTCAAAACTATTACATTTAAGCAAAGGTATCATCTATATGAGAAAAGAGTTTAGTGCTGGAAAATAAGGTATATTTATTATAACATTATAGCTGAAAATACCTGTAGTTTATAAAAGCTATTGTAGAAGCAATAAACCTGAGAGGAAGCCTGTTCAGCTGCGTACTCAAGCACAAACAAAACCAGGGCCTGGTAACTTGGAAGGTGACCTAGATAACTTGTTGGACAGCTTAGCACAGCTGGAGGACACAATCTGAATATCAAACACTTCCTCCTCGTGGGATAGAGAGGAAGAGGAGCTCCTAACAGGAGGGTGAAAGAGGAAGGAAAATCTGTCCTGGAACTGTACAAAGGGGAAGAAGGAAAGGAGGAGGAAGACACTTCAGTGGAAAGGAAGTCCATATGCACAAAATGTTGATAATTTTCATTTTCTAAAATGCATCAAAGACTTGGGAATATAGCTCAGCAAGTCACAGACCATTGTCTAGGCCATGCAAGGTCCTGGGCTTGATACTCAACTGTGGAGGTCAGAGAGTTGGAACTTTCCTCTAGTTCCTTCAAGGTTATTGTGCTTCTTCCTCAAACAATAGTCTAAGGACCCAACTAAGTTCCAGTTCCCTTTATGGAGATAACTTGGAATTCCACCCAGGAAGTGGTTTGCCTACAGAATGTTTTGGTCTAGGGTATGAGTGTGACTAGGTGACCTGTTTTGTTCTAGCAACAGAATGTTTAACTATGAATGTAGCCTGCGACTTTCAATTGGTCTGTTCATTTCCTTGTATCATGTTAATACAGTCTTTTATCTTACTCCTACCTTTTGGAGTCAGGAGTATTTTAAGCAGCTGGAAATTAAATACAGGCAAATTTTCAGTATTCATGGAGTTCCCTCCTGATACTATCCTATGTTTCTCTGTTTTATTACTTTCATTGGCGTCTTCATAGTCTTTACTATATTTCTAAATCCCCACGCCTCTACCCTAGTGAGAGGCGTTTGTGTCAAGGCTGGTACTCAACACCACAAAATAAGCAAACAGTACCAACCAAGGCTCCAGCTGCATAAAGCATTGCTTGGTCATTAAGAAAATCCTTCTTTGCAGTGTGATAGCAACTGTAAGCCAAATCATAATGCTGCACCAAAAAGCACAAGTCAGCCATTTTCCTTATTTGAAGTTCAGATGCTTCTGGTGGATACCTAGAACATAAGGAAATAATATATTATAAAGAATGGCCACACAGAAAATGTCTAGTAAACTGTTCAACTACCCAGAACATGAAAGAATTTTATCTTTTTTTTTTTTTTTGCAAAAATCCTATCTTCAAGGATGACTGTCAATTCTCAAAGCTATTTGAAGTCCAAACGTTAATTAATATGTTTAATTTATAGCCCTGGAAGCTTCTCAACTACAGACAAGTATTTGCCCCGGGGACAAGTTATGAAATAAATAATAATACCAGGTGACTTATTTATATACAACTCAGAAAAAAATCAAAACAGACTTGTGCCATTTTCCATTAAAGCAAGATTTTATAAGAAACAAAACTTGCTAAATATATTCCTTGTCTCAAAACAGTAGGCAGAGAAGCCCAGTATGGTAGTTCACCAACACATAGGAGCTTGAAGCGGAAAAGCTCCAGGCTGAAGGCCAAATGGGGCAAATCAGTAATACATTGCCTTTAAAAATATATATACCAAAGCACTTCAGACAAAAAAAAAAAGAGCTAGTACTGAATACCAAATTGAAATCCATCTTCTTACAAATAGAGAACAGATCCAAAGTAAAATGACATTCCGAGTTATTTTAAGGTTTCTTTTTGTTCATCACCACTTTAGCCATGGTTTGTTGACAGATTTACAGTACAGCAAACATGAATTCATTCCTGGTGCAGGTCAAATCCAACCTAAAAATAATTGGTTACCACCGTAATATACATGCCACTATTGGACCAGTGGGCATATGCAGCCTACCAGGTGGTTATGGTGATATCTAGAGTTCTCTGTTGAGTAAATTCACTGGTGAATTTTCCCCAGTAATCTATATAACACTTTCTAGCATTATGAAAGCTAACCAACCACTAGGAAGAAACTGTTCTATCAGTTCTAGTTTACTTTCTCATTGTTCTGTAATCACATCAGTGGGGTCTTAGTTCTGGTGAGCAACTAAAAGCAATGGGGAGAGCCTGTAGTATTTTTGGCTGAAGAAGTTTATTTTCCAATGTCCAATAAATCAGCCATGGTAGTAGCTCACACCTGTAATTCCAGTACTTAGGAAACTGAAATAGGATTATTACAAGTCCCAAGCCATCCTGAGCTCAGAGTTAGACTTCATCTCAAAAAATAACTTGATTTAAAAGTGCCATTAGAGGGTCTGGAAAGATGGCTCAGTGGTTAAAAAGCACTGATTGCTCTTCCAGAGGACCTGGATTCAATTCCCAGCACCCACATGGCAGTTCACAACTGTCTGTATCTCCAATTCTAGGGGACCTGATACCCTCACACAGACACACATACAGGCAAAATACTAATGCACATAAAAATAATTTTTCTAAAAATGTACAATTAGAGTTGTTTTTTAAAATTAGAATTTAATTAGTGTCTTTCTTAGATATCATTAAGTTTTGACCAATATGAATATTAAGAAACTAAAGAGACAAGACAAAATTAAATGCAGTAGAATGAAATATAGTGATATCTTACTCACAACAACCCAGATGTATTTTTCAGCTCATTAATGCTCTTTTCTGGAACTTTACTGCCACTAAACCATTTCTTAGTGGCAGAAAACAGAGATCGACTCAAACCTTTCCTTGATATTAGCTAGAAAAAAATATTTAAACATGTTGACAAATATAAAGGCTTAAAGTATTTTCTACAAACAAAAAATTGTTTTACTAGTAAGTAAACAATTATTTTAATAACACTAATTGAAAAACTGTCTAGAGTGTGCAAAAATGGCTCAGCAGATATAAGAAATTGTTTTTCTTGTAGAGGACCTTACTTCAGCTCTCAGCACCAACACAGTGGTTCACAACCAACTGTAACTCCAGTTCTGGGAAATCCAACACCCCACCTCTGATCTCTTCAGGGACCAGGCACATATATGACGCATATACGTACGTGCAGGCAAAGCACTCATATCCATAAAATAAAACTAAAAACAGTTGTTTTGTTTTTTAATGACTAATATACAGGCTGTAAAACTGGCTTGGTAGTTAAGAGCACTTTGCTGCTCTTGCATAGAACACAATCTCAGTTTCCTGCAACTATATGATGGCTAAATACTACCTGTTATACCAGTTCCAGGGTATCCAATGCCCTCTTATGTCCTCTGTGATCAGCATTTATGAAATGGTACATATATATACATGCAGGCAAAACATTCATATGCATGAAATTAAAACTGATAAGTCTTAAAAAATAATTTGTCCAAAAAACTGAAAAAAATTCCAACTAAAAATGAATAAGGCTTTTCTAGTGTTAAAAAGAACTTCATCACTGATACTGACTTCAAGTAGCTTTTACAGCGTATTATAAAACAAAAATCAAAACAAAACTTTAAATACAAAACAAAACTCTTAATAAAGTCTTAAACTTACTGACTTAATTTGAAGATTAATAACCTAAAAAACTTAAGTCTTACCTGATCATTTAACTGCCGAATTGTTTTCTCTATATGTGGCAAAAGGCCACGGAATGTAAACTCTTGTATAAACTGTCGAATTCTATCATGATCAGTAAGTGTTAAACAAGCACCACGAATCACTCCAGTACTTGCTTTCTTGGTTTCACGCACTGAAGCAGACTTTGTATGATCTGAGCCATCGGTATTAGGAGGGTCACTGCACTGGTCTAATTGAAGTGGATGAACTCTGAAGCTATTTGGTAAACCATCTGCTGAAAAACAAATTTCCCTTTTACTCTCAGAACACAACACAAAATGTAACAAAACTACCATACTATTAAAGGAAAAAAATGACAAAACTTCCCTCTGTGTGTAACTGAGATGAAATATCATTAACATTTGCCCATTTTATATTAAACACTTGAACTGGAGAGAGAGTTCAGAGAAGGATGCTTGACAACGGTTTGATTCCCAGAACCCACACATGAAAAGAAAAAACTGACTCCCTACAGGTACTGAACTCCACACACAGGACACTGCGCCCACATGAAGAAACATACATGCATGCTCACATATGTAAATGTGTGCAATAAAAAATTTTAATTAAGGCACTTGAGTTAATAACTGTTGGCCTGCATATTAAGTTTAAGAATCTAGGCAACTCAGTTTTAAAATACTACAGTGAATCACCTTATTTTTGGAGAGCAAGCAAGGTTTTATTGAGAAACAGAGTAATAGCTCCCAAAGCAAGGAGGGTCCTGCTTTAAAAGAGCTGTGTTATATTACAACAGCTGTACATGGTGGCACATGTCTATAAGCCCAGCAATTGGAAATTTGAGAGAAATGGATCTCAAGTTCAGAGGCAGACAGTGAGTTTCAGGCCAGCCTGGACCAACAGTAAGACCAATAAAACAATCAAACAAACAACTTAGAACCATTATTACCAAAACTACAATTTAAAATATAGGAATATAGTTCTAAAAATCATATGAATTTGTGAAATTATGCTATATATTACATTTCCCTGGCTTTTAAAATAGAAAGCTAATAAAATTACTCCATTTTTAATGTGATATTAATATTTTGATTGACCAGCCATGATCATTTTTTAAACTTTTATTGTGTGTACATGTAGCTCATGGAGGCCAGCAGAGGGAGTTAGGTTCCCCTAGAGCTGGAGGTACAGGCAGTTGTTGAGTGGTCTGGCTTGGGTACTGAGATCTAACTCAGGGTCCTCTGAAAGATCAATAACCACTGAGCCCTCATGAGCCACTATTCTTATAACACAAATTCAAATGTAAAGTACAAAAACCAGAATCCAAAGGACGGCATAAAATCAGAAGAAACATTAACTTCTGAGCCAGGTGTGCTGGCACATGTCTATCTCCTAGTACCCAGAAGGAGAGAGAGAAAATTCCAAGTTCAAGGACAGCTTATGTTATATAGAGAGATACCTTAATTTCTCACTACTTTGGAAGACGGGACAAGGAAATCCTAATTTAAAGAATAGTCAATAACTTAGTCAAAACCTTCTCATAAAATTTGAAAAAGGAGGGGTAGGTTAGAGATGGTTCAGTAGTTAGCAGTATTTACTTCTCTTGCAGAGGACCTGAGTTAAGTTCCCAGCACCCACATCAGGCAGCTCACAACCACCTGAATGTAACTCAACTCTGAGTGGATCTCAGACCTCCTCTGGCATCAGCATTCAGACACATCCCCACACATATACATAGTTTAAAATAAATCTTAAAAAAAATTTTTTTAAAGAAAGGGGGTCTGGGGATATGTCAGAGATAAAGTATTTAACTAGCATCCGCAAAGTCTTAAACCCAATCATCTGTGCTAAAAGTTCCCATCCTTTATCGGTGAAGGTTAGAGTGCTTTAATAATGAAAAATACTTTCAGTCAAAAGGGAACTTAGAGAAAATATAACAAGACCTTTGATTTCGTTATCTAGTCCATCCAATGAGAGCAAGTTACTATCAGAATTCTTATTGGAGGTCATAGTACAAGGGCCATCTTCATATGATTCCTAGCAAAATAAAATACAAAAGCATTAGCAATTAATCATGTTTAAATATTACACTATTGCCTATGATTCTTCTGCTGAATACGGCTTCATGTACTTGCTGAAGGAATACTCTTCTGGCCTTCTAATTTCAGCATATCGTATTGTCATAATGATCCATAATGTTGCAGTTTAATTCCTTTTCATATTCAATTAACTATGCTAATTCTTCTGCATTCAAATGACTTGTATCTCAAATGTATCTCAATATTCATGCACACAGATATTTATATAGATATATAAATATGTACATCAATCCTAAAAAATAAGGCAAGAGAGAAAAAGGACAATTTCAAAATCTCCCAGGTCACAGAAAAAATGTTAGCTAGAGTGGATTCTGAATATTCTAAAGGGCTGTGATAATACCCAACACAGTATTCCATTCTGAATACTCAGGCCATCCTCGAACACTAGACTACTTCATGAGACCAATAAAAATGAGCTATTATTATTCTGAGTGCCAGAACTTACTAGCAACAGATAAAGCCAGGTAGGAAACTCTCTGTGAACCTTCCCTCCAGACAGACTTCAGAAAGTAGGTATTCTAGCCTGGAATAATCTAACAGAGCATAGCTATCCTTCGAGTATTAAAAGCTGTCTAAATTCAATACTGACAGGGCTCCCTTAAACAGGCTACGTGGACAGCAATATAAAGAGCAGCTACAATTGGTTCTCAAGTTGCTCCTCACTTAAGGAGACATGCTTTCAAAAAGTGAAAACATTACTTTAATGATTCTCAAACTCTGGCTTCCTAAGATTCTGAATTATATTTTCTCCAATACCTCTGTCTTCTACTAAAAGTTCTCAAACTAAAGAATCAGACTGGCATTTCCTTTCAGAACCTTAAACAGCTCACTATGAACTGAACTTTTCAGTACTACCTTTATTTTGAGCATGGTCCTGAAAAAGAAAAAAAAGGTCATAAAAATAAAACTGTTTTACATTCAGTCAGGTGGCATGGGTTCTTTTATATCTAAAGATTCCCCTCAACATAATCTGAAAGTCAGTATTACTCCATATATCAAAATGAGTAAAATGGGCTTGAGAAATGGCTCACTACTTAAGAGCACTTAATGAGGCAGAATGATTAAAATCAAGACAGACAGCTGGGGCTACATAGCAAGTTCACAGCCTGTCTGTACACTATGTCAAAANAAAAAAAAAAGAAAAGAAAACAAAAAGCCAGTCCTAGTGATTCATACCTTTAATCTTAGCACTCTGTGGGCTGAGATTAGGTGGATCTCTGGGAATTTAAGGCCAGCCCAATCTATACAACAGGTTCCAGGCCAGTCAGTTATACATAGTAAGACTCTGCTTCCACCCATCCCCAAAAAATAAAAGAAAAATCTACAAAAATACAACTTTTGTGGTTTTGATCAGTTTTTCAAATGTACCTGGTGTTGAATACTATTTTTCTGGAGATACTGACTCCAAGGATCTGGTATCTGTTCATCTGATGCTCGATTCGATGCTCGAGAATTAATTTTAAGTAAATAGCAACCCTGAGTTCCATATTTCTGTTTCATTTCTTCATAAATTGATTCGGCTCTAAAGAAAAGAGAAAAAAACTTGGCAATAACTTTAGTCTTCAGACAGAATTTAGTGGACCTTAGACAACAGATCTATTTCTGTAGGGAGGGAATGACACACACAGCACTGCATATGTGGACATCAGAGGACAACTCGCAGAGGCCAGCTCTCTCCCCCCACTACATGGGTTCTAAGGACTGAACTCAGGTCATCAGTCTTAGCATCGAGCACTTTTATCTACTGAGACATCAGGTGAATACTGACAACAGAGCTTATTTTATTTAGATTTTTAAAAAATGTATGTAAGTCTGCATGGATTTGATGTGCCCTATACCTGCATGCAAGAGCTCAAGGAGGCTAGGCTAGAAGAGGGTATCAGATCCCCTGGGGCCAAACTACAGGCAGTCTCAAGCTGCCCCGTGGGTGCAGGGGACCTGGACCTGAGTCATCTGCAAGAGTGGCAAGTGCTCTTAACCATGAGCATCACTCCAGCCAACAACAGACATTTCAAATAATCCAAGAATAATGCCCCCAAAAAGGCAAAACAGAAAATTAGAGATTATAAAAATTTAAACAAAAACTCATGATTCTAATCAAAACAGTAATATCTGTTGTATGGGCAATTCTAATGACTAAACTCATTTGGGGAAACTACAAAAAGCAAAACTAGCTTCTTTACAGCACAGACCATCTCGGAGCCTTCCACATTAGCTACCGCAGAGATTGCCCATTTCCCGAGCCACTTCAAACATACAGTTAACAGCTTTCTGTCAACTATGGAAACTCATTCTCAGAAAGCATAATTTGAGAGTATCTTTTAAAACCATTTATTAATAAATGAAAATTATAATACCAAAGAAATGTTTATAGGACAGGGAAGAAAAGGAAAGAACTATAGCAAAGCAGATGAAGCCCTCACTAACTATACAGACCACCCTTCATTCTTACAGAACTTAGAGAAGCTGAGCCTTGAGCTACTTCTCAGACTAAAAAATAAACACATAAAAATTTAAATTTTGAAAAACATGTATGTCATCTTCAGCTACATACCAAGTCTGAGGCCAGCTTAAGCTACATGAAATATGCTTAAAAAAAGAAAAGAAAAAGGAAAGGAGGGAGGAAAACAAAGAAAACTATCAAACATGTAAGCTATTGGTAGAGAAATGAATTGAAATATGACAACTTAAGAAGAAAATGGTACAACTGTGAGAAACGAAATTCTACTTCCATTGGGTTCAATCTGCTTGTTTATTTATATTTTTTTATTTCTTCCAAGGCTGAACATTGAACCCAGGGCCTCAAAAAGATAGACTCAATTACTCAGCTACATGTTTAGTCGCAAGTCTAGCTAAAATAAGTATTTTCAGTCAATTGGCTATCTTGGGAGAAGGGGACACCTGGAAAATCTGAAGGCTTATTCATGACCAAATGGTGATACTGTACAAATAAATACCCTAGCAAACAGCAAAATCACATAATATCCTATTAAGGCTAGGTTAGTAAAACTTATAAAACAATGTATATAAATAAATACAGAAATATGCTCTAGTATCTATACACTTAAGTGCAAGTCAAACTCCTGCTCACTTTATTAATAATACTGCTAAAAAAAACCCTAAGAACTGAGTTATTGAGATGACTTGTGAATAAATGTGCACGCTATTAAGTGTGAAGACCTAAAACCTGAGTTCTCTCTCCTGGACCTACATGGTAGGAAGAAAACCAGTCCCTGCAAGGTGTCATCTGACCTCTACCTGCAGGTTGTGATGCACACACGCACACATACACTAAACAAAATAAAAAAAATTAAGAACCCATTGGCATAATTATGAATGTCAATTGAACATCAACAATCAATATGAATAAACCATGTTCAACTGACTCAATAAAAGTTTAATAGCCAGTTCACACTATTTTTTACTTAGAATACTACTCTTTATCCAATGGGCTTTAGACATTTTTTTAAGTGCTAAAGATGAATACTCCACAAGAAGTATTTATTCTGTTTCTCAGTTTTAAGTTATTAGAAATTAGTTAGAAGCTAGGGTTATTGCTCAATGGTGGACTGTGCTCAGGAGGCACTAGACTTAATGCTCAATCTCACCTATCCAATTAATCAGTGATCACTTATGTTCAAAACAAGATTATAAATTATAGGTTCCAAATGGCAATGAGATATCAAACATAACATACAAGATTAATTTGATCCATACCTTGAAACAAAAGGCAAAGTAAACTCCAAAGTCATAAACATAAAATTATTTTTATGCTTATATTCCAAGACTTCATTAAAGACCAGCAAGATAGTTCAGTAAGTAAAATCACTTGCTAGGGCTGGAGAGATGCCTCAGAGGTTAAGAGTACTGGTTGTTCTTCCCGAGTCCTGAGTTCAACTCCCAGCAACCAATTGGTGCTGCAAAACTATCTACTATGAGATCTGGTGCCCTCTTCTAGCATGTAAGCATACATGCAGGCAGAAGACTATACATAACAAATAAATCTTTTAAAAAAAAAAGAAAAAAGCACTTGCCACCAACAACCTAAATTCAATCCCCAGGTCCCTGTGGTGGAAGAAGAAAACCAACCCCTAAAAGATGACATCTGACCTCTCCACATGGATGCCATAACACATGTGCGTATGCATACATGTACACAGACACACAAACCAAAAAAAAAGTGATTCAGCTTAAAAGATAAAATAATTAAAATTTAAAAAGCAATGCTTACCTCTGCTCATCTCCTGAAGTTACATCATGCAAAAGCACATAATATTTAAGTGTATTTGGGATAAACCACTTAGGGTAGGAATAATCACTGTTGTGCTGAATTCGATGCTGTTCTTGTGACAACTTTGAAAACTGCTCCATAGGTTCAGCTTCACCAGATGACGCCACCAACATACCTTGTAATCATAGTGTCAGGGAAATTATCACATCGCTCATTGATAAACACTGCCTTACTAATATAAATTTTAGGAGAAATTATCTGGCCAGGCCTCATATCACAGGCTTGTAATACCAGCTACTCAGTAGGGTTGAGGCTAGAGGGTTCCAAGTTAGAACTGTGATTGCACAATAGTGAGTCCTGAGCATCTAAGGGAGACCTCTTCCTCTGGCTTCCATATGTATAAGCATACACCACATGCACATTACATTCATACATGTATCTCAACTACCCAGATCAGAAAATAATTTTGAATGTGGTATCATTACCAATAAAAAATAATTTCTCCATACTCTATAACTTCTCAAGTACTTTGTCTTTGTTTCTACAATTAACAAATTCCTGGCTTACAGATGACTTAAAGGATACATGCTAAATAGTGGTTCAGAAACTCATGATCTGATGCTGGCATGGATTGCAGAAATGTCTCTCTGTAAGACTCAAACCACGGAGTAGTAGCTAAAATTAACAAGATACAAAATGGTTAGAATTTAGTAGAATCAGTTTATAAAATAAAGATAATAATTCCTAGTAATAAACAAGTACTTTTACCTGTTCTTTAAGATATATGATATAAAAGCAAACAGCACAATTTATTTGAGGATGCAGCATTTTATATAAATACATCAAGTCATTCACATATTTAGAGATATATAACATACGCAGCATGTATATTTTAAGCTATTCATGCAAATCCATTTATATATGGTACTCAGGTCAACAGAATGAAGGTGTCACTCCTGGCTCACAGTGACTAGAACAAAGTTCTAGGTCCCATACCAGTTAGCTCACAGTCATAAGCGGACCCTACTCTAAGAGATCATGCTGTACATCACTGGCTCTCCACCAAGACGATCTTACCCCTCAGGACAAACTGGACAGTATGGAAAGGTAGTTGTGGTTGTGACAACAGAGAAGGAGACATGACTACTGGTGCTTATGGAAAGAGGTCAGAAAACCAAAGACATCTTACAGTGCACAGAGCAAAACAGCTCCAGACACACAGAGAATCACCTGGCTCAAACTGTCAAGATGGGTGTGACTGACAAATTCTATAGCTTGACAACTTGAGTATCACTATAACAAAGCCTTTTAAAATTTTACATATTTTATCACTGTGTGCATGTGTTTGTATGCATGTGGAGGTCAGAGGACAACTTTCAGTTTGGTTCTGTTTACACCATGGGTTCTGGGAACTGAATTCAGGTTGTCACACTTTCAGCAACAAGCACCTTTACTCACTCAGTCATCTCACTGACCCAACAAAGCCTTTCTAAAGAGAATTTCAAAGGATAATTATTTTATAATCAACTCAACTCTTTAGCGATTCACATTACATCTTTTAAAAAAAATATGAACATACTAAGCTTAATTGGTCAAGGTAGTTAGTTTAAGCCTCTAATCATAGCACTCAAGAGACTGAGGCAGGAGAATTACAAATCTGACACCAGTCTGACAGTTGCATGAAAGAGAGAGAGAGAAGAGCAAGGCACAAAGGAAGAGTGCTAGATAGAGCTGGTTAGACAGGCACAATGGCATATGCCTGTAGTCCTAGCACCTGCAAGGTAGAAGCTGGAGGACCAGGCATAAATGACTAGAAAGGAAAAGGAAAAAAAAAGATATGTGCTGACCAAATACCATATCTCATCTGGTGCCAAATAAGCTTTTTGTTATTTGTTTTTTATTTTGTTTTGTTTTGTTTTGAGATATGATCTAACTATGTCACCCTACCTGGCCTTTGATTACCTGTGTAGACCATCTTCTGTACCAACAAGTCAGCCAAATATAATGGTATTTTGGGGGGGGGTTGTTTTTTTTTACTGTGACCAGGTGTGGTGGCACACATCTTTAATCCCAGCACTGGGAAGGCAGATCTCTGTGAGTTCAAGGCCAGCCTGGTCTAACAAGCAGAATCCAGGACAACTAAGACTTACAAAGAGAGACCTGTCTCAAAAACAAACAAAACAAAAACCGCAACAAATGTTCTACAAGAAATGCTCGTGTGTAGTAGGCAGTGGTGGTGCACACCTTTAATCCCAGTACTCAGAAAGCAGAGGCAGAGGTAGAGTCAGAGGCAGAGGCAGGCAGATTTCTGAGTTTGAGACCAGCCTGGTCAACACAAGAGTTTCAGAACAGCCAGAGCTACAAAGGGAAACTCTGTCTTAGAATTAAAAAGAAGGAAAAAAAAAGTTCACAATTGCAATATGGTTAGGAGGACAATTCCCAGCAATATTATAATCTTCATGGAAATGGAGAATGAAATGACACAACTCTATGTATTTGTCACAATAGGAAACTAATTTTCTCATCAACTAGAACATATTCTTCCCTCCAAATCAGTTAAAAATAATCTCCAGCTAAAAATTCATTGATTTATTATCAATACCAAAAAAAGATACCAAAAATTGTCATTAAGTAAAATATCACATTGAAAATGGCTCATTTCACAAAAAATTATTTATTATTTTACCTTTATTGCCTTACTAATGTTAAAAAAATTAACAAAATAAACAACAACAAAAGAAAAAACTGTTTTCAGATGAGCAGGTTTCTGTTTGGTAGTAGATCTTCTATGAGCCAGGCCATACTATATTATCTGTATTAACCTGAATATGATGGCAAATACCTGCACTCCTGGCAGCTACAAGGTAGAGGCAAGAAGATCAGGAGTTTGAGGCCATCCTGGGCTGTGACTCTATAACAAAGGGAAAAAAATTTAAGAAAAAAAAAAAGGCTAGAAGACCCTTATATCATCAGAACTAAACTATGATCCATTCATTAAATGGTATGCTACTACATAAGCTACGTGTGATCCATCCATTAAATGGTATACTATGTAACTAAAAGAGAAAGAGGAAACTCCACATGGCTGTGAAGTAAAATCTCTAACAGCCAAAGCTAAACACAGAGGCTCATACCTGTAAGTCTGAGGCAGCAAGAGCATGGCTATGAGTTCAATGCCAACCAAGGCTATAGAGCAAGATTGTGTCTCAAAATAAACAAGCAAACAAACAAACAAAACAAAGTAGCAACCGAAAGTATGCATTTTTATGAAGGGAAAAATACATGAAAAGTTATACACATGTTTATATTTTCAAAGACAAATGACAAAAAGATAAACCTAACACATGTGGGCTGTGGATATAGCTCTATGGTAGGATACTTGCTAGCATGCATGAGGCCCTCGGCTGAATCCCAAGCACAATCACAAGAAAAAAAAGCCTAATACAACTAATTATCTCTAGGACTGAAGAAAAGAGAATGGGAGAAAGGGATAGAGAGATATAGGAGAAGAGGAGAAGAGAAAAGGAGGGGAGAGGGAGGGAGAGGTGGGGGAGAGAGGGGGGAGATGCAGGGAGGCTAACTCAACTTCTCAACTATGGGTTTTGATTCCGTGTTTGAGACAGGGGTTTCATACAGCCCAGGCTGGCTTGAACTCACTGTGCAGCTAAGGATGACGTTAAAGTCCTTGTGATTTGAATATAAAATGCCCCCATAGGCTCATGTATTTGAATATTTGGTCCCAGCTGGAGGCACTGTTTGGGAAAGTTATAGAACCTTTAGATGGTGGAACCTTTCTGGAGGAAATACTTCACTAGAGGTGGGCTTTCAGGTGTTCTAGGCTGGTCCTATTTTTCTTTTTTCTTTTTTTGGCCCTATTTCTTATTCTCATTCTACTTTGGGACTGCCAAAATAATGTGACTGGCTGGTTTTGAGGCTATTTCCTCCCCCAGAATAAATCCTTTCTCTTAACCAGAGCAACAGAAATGAAACTAATTGACACTTCTGGTCTGTTTCAACATCCCAAGTGCTGGACCTGCAGGTGTATGCCTCCACACACAGCTTTTCTGGCGTTAAGGATTCAACTTAGACTGTCATACATGATAGGTAAGCACTCTATCAGTGAGCTACGCTCCCAATTGTGTTTCATAATTTAACCTCAGAACTTAATAAACATAGTTATTACTATGTTAAAATTATACATAATTTTAATTAAATTAAATAAAAAAGAAAAGGGCAAGATACATACTTATAAGCACTGGAAATAGACACTAGACATTAAACACAGGTGCATGAAGCAAAGCAGAAATGGGTTTCCATCCTTCAGACAGGTCACATTCAGGTGAACAAGTAAATTCTCCTCTCAGCTACATGTTTTTCTGAGGGGCTGTGAAATGTGATTCCTTTGTCTGTCTTTAACTTTGTCAACTTCCAATAAACTATTTTTGCTATATTTTTCAAATTATGCTTTTTGTAGGAAGTGGAGAGAAATGGTACTTTTTAATTTTCGTGTTTAACACTAGACTAACACCTAATGACAATTCTCTCACCTTAAAAATGTTTCTACACAGCTTGGGATGAAAACTATTTTACTCCTATTCCTTGTTTTTATTGACAAGTGAAACAGCAGTCATGATACCCTGTGAATGTTTCCTTCAAAAAGCCAAGCAAACACTTGGGTGGATGCAAGAGATGAGGAGCTCACAGCCATCCTCAGCTTCAAAGGGGAGTTGAAACTAGCACCTCTTTATACAATGCACTTTGCCAGTATGTTTTTCATTTTTATCAAAATAACATGCAGTTCAAACTAGACTATTCCAGAGCAATGTATGGATTTAAGAAATAGATAATAGATGATGAACAAGTAAAAATTTAAGAGAACCCTAAGACCACCTTCACATCACAGAAAAATTAGAGATGCATTAACTGGCACAAATACGAAAAAGTAGTAGAAAAGAGGTCAGTGGGCAATAGATGAGAACAATCTGGAAAAAGAGACCCATCACAAGAAATACCTGTATATAACGAGGATTCTTTCAATTCCATGAAAGCGTCTTTCCAATTACTGTACCAAGGAACACTAGCTTTAAATGACCGATCTGATGAAGAAAATATGGCACTGTTAAGCCAGGCTTATGAGGAAAACACATAACAGTTACAGCTAAAACAGAATGAGTGAAAAGTATGCCAACTCACTCTAACAGAAAACCTAAATGCTAAGTTCTGGGCATATAACTAACAATGATCGGAATGGATAAATTTACTTTTAAAATAAACCCCAGAGTATCAATCTGTCATGATGAAATCTCATTCTAATTAATTCCATACTTCACTGTATCTCATTCCAAGGTTTCAGAGATAAAATGAGGCTCAGTGGTAGAGTGCTTATACTTAGCAAGGCCTGCGGTTCAGTCCCAGCAGCCAGATAAATAAACTGAAAGGAGTAATTTTGAAGTAATAGGAAAGAAGCCAAAGAAATCATTTTCTTTTGGTTTATATATACTAATAGTTGGGTTTTTCTAAAATTTGTCTAAACAGTTCAGTTACAGTAGTATCTCTGCCTGCTTTTATAAGCAAAGGACACACACCCTCTAAATAGAAATGCAGGAAGGTCTCTGAGAACACAAGTAATGTAATTATATAAGTTTCACAGTCAAATAACTACACTATTCCTATAATCTACAGAAAGCCACTTTAACAAGATACTTAAAATTAAATCTGCTCTATAGTAAACAAGTAGCAATTTAAAAACTTCATCTCTAAAGAAACTAAATGGCCCCACAAAGAAAACAATTACAAATAATAAAAACTGACAACCAGATAATTCTAAGTCTATAAAGTCTCACCACAAAATGAAGAACCTAACTAATGTGTTTTCACTGTATCCAGTAAACATCTTAACACCTCAATGTGAAAGAGGAAGCAAGCTTTTAACAGATGCGAGGAACTTTTCAACATGAAAAGGACCAAACAGAAAAAGAATATGAGAGAAAAGGTGTAGAATAAAAGAAAATTGAAAACTAAAAAGCCATTAATAATTAATTAAAATTAATCTATCAATATCCTGAGTATGAGAGAGAGAGAGAGAGAGAGAGAGAGAGAATCAAATACATATCTTGGGGTGGGAGGTGGAGAATAGGTCTCACTATGTAGCCCTGGCTGTTCTGGAACTCACTATGTAAACCAAGGTGTCCTTCAAACTCAAACTCAGAGATCCTTAATCATCTGCTGCCATTAAGAGCATGGGCCACCACACCTGGTCTCAAAGAAAT
The DNA here is from genome assembly GCA_001685075.1 of Bramus lutescens. Classification (NCBI taxonomy): domain Eukaryota; kingdom Metazoa; phylum Chordata; class Mammalia; order Rodentia; family Cricetidae; genus Bramus; species Bramus lutescens. The sequence continues at coordinate 970 of LOEQ01002349.1, read as the reverse complement.
ACCTTTTTAAAAAAGATAGCAAACATTAAAATGTCAATAAAAGAGCCAATATAAAGTAAAAAGGACAAAAATCTACAATATTCATAAGAATGATTAGAATACTGAATATCAATTTAAATTCTACAGTCAACTAAGAATAGCTCCAGGGGAAAAAAAACACAAATGGAGAAATAAAAAATTAAAGAATATTCTCAGGACTAAAGACCCTAAGTGGCCTAATGTACATCACAAACAGCACAGCAAAGAGCCTCTTCTAAGTTATTTAAAGCTGAGAATAAGTAGGGTTCTTAAGAACAACTAAAAGCTAGAAGTATCAAATCTGAAGGAAAACATTTCTAACTGGTACAGGTAAACTATAAGTCAACCATAAAATACATTTTCATTAACTTCACAAAAATTTTATCTTAAGGGGCTGGAAAGATGATGCCATGGTTAAGAGAATTAGCTTCTTTTCCAGAGGACCTAGGTTTTTCTGTTCTCAGCATCCACATGGTAGCTCACAACCATCTGTAACTCTAGTTCCAGAGGATTCAACTACCTCTTCTGCCTCCACAGGCACTGTACACATATGGTGCACAGACATACGTACATATAAAACACCCATACAAAAAATAAAAGCATTCTAAGAATTCTTTAATTACTTAAAAAATATATTTTAAATGTATTATCTTCTATACATCCTTCTCAGAAAGCTACTAGGGAAGGCTCCTCTGCAAGTCAAAGAAATACATCAAAACAGGTAACAATGAATCAAGACCAGTTACTTGTTATAATCCTAACACTCAGGAGCTGAAACAAGAGAATCTAGCCCTGAGTGGGAAATGAGCCAGGGCCAGTGAGTTCTAGTGCAAACTATATAACAGAGTAAGAATCTGTACACACACACACACACACACAGGAGAGGGAGGACACACACACACACACAGGAGAGGGAGGACACACACACAGGAGAGGAAGGGAGGGAGGGAGA
>LOEQ01002348.1:291630-304472 GCA_001685075.1 Bramus lutescens | reverse complement strand
AAAAAAATAATGACATCTTAAATTTTGTATGCAAATGGATGGAATTAGAAAACACTATCCTGAGTGAGGTAATCCAGACCCCCCCCCAAAAAAAACCAAGTATGGTATGTACTCAATCATAGGTGGATACTAGGAATAAACAAAGGACACTGAGCCCATAGTTTATGATCCTAGAGAAGCTAAGTAATAAGGTGAACACAAAGAAAAACATATATAGACCTTCCTGGAAATTGGAAACAGACAAAAATTTGGGAACATGGGAGTAGGTGGTAGAAGGAAGGGGAGAAGAGGGGTTGCAGAGAATTTGAGGGAATGGGATAGTTGAGATGGAGGAAGGACAGATAAGAGAGCAAGAAAGGAGATATCTTAATTGAGGGAGCCATTAGGGAGGTAGCAAGAATCCTGGCTCTAGAATAATGCCCAAGAACCCACAGGGATGACCCCAGCTAAGACCCCTTAAGCAATAGAGGAGAGGGAGTCTGAACTGGCCTTACCATGTAGTCAGACCAATGATTCTTTTAAATATCACCATAGAACCATAATCCAACAACAGATGGAGAACAGAGGCAATGACCCACATCAGACCACTGGGCTGAGCTCCCAAAATTCAGTTAAAGAGTGGAAGGAGTGAGATTGTGAGCAAGGAATCCAAGACCATGAGGGGTTCATCCACTGGGACAGTTTGCTTGAGCTCACCAACTTCAACTGGACTGGGAGTCAACTATGAAGGAGGTTGGCAGTTGGGGCAGATTAAGGGGCCACTGATAGTGACACTGGAATTTGTCTCTACGAAACCTCTCTTTTCAATAACCAATGCTGACTAAAGAGACTCATGGCTTCCCAAGAGGACTAGAATAAGTGCTAGTTGAAGGCTTGGTCATAAAATAAAAAGAAAGAAAGAAAAACTTTGTCACATCTGTAATACTCACTGAACAATGAAGAAGAGAGATTTGGAGGAATATAAAACTCAGGAGATAGGGAGATGGACTGGAGATGCTTGATTCTAGGAACATTGCTATCATGGACTCAGAAAATGTGGCTACCAGCTGGAGGCTTGCAGATCATCTTTCTAACAACCTATCATGGTTAGGTGAGAAGCTAATGGATCCCTACTCCTTACTGTGAACTATTGGCTATTAGTAGATGGTGGGAAAGATGAAGTCGTCTTCTTTTATGTACTTACTGATGAACTCACAGATTCCAATGGTTAACTTGAATCCATGGTCACAGAGATGCCCCTGGTTAAACACTGGATTAAAATACAAAGCAGACATGAATATGGGGAAGAGACTTAGGGAAGAGAAGGTATAGGCAGCATGGGATGGAAGGTAAGAAATGGTATGGGGTGACAGTAACAAGTATGCTTTGTATGCATGTGTGAAATCATCAACAAACTTAAACAATGCAAACAAACAGGAAAAACATTTAAGATGACAGGTATGCTCATAACCCTGAATTGATCACTAGGCCATGTACATACATCTCACATCATATCACATTGTACCTTACAAATATGTGCTAGTATGATATGCACCAATTAAACTGTTGAATATTTGAAAACTCATCAGAAAAAATATATACAGAGAGAGTGCTGCTGTGGGAATCTGCATGCTTGTGTTTTGGTTATCAGTCCACTGGACTACTTTGATAAGGTCTCCAACTTCTGCAGGAACCTCCACAGCAACTTCCAGCATGGAAACATTATTGCTATCAGATAATTCCCACAGTCTTGCCTCCTAGAGAAAAGCTTTTGCTCTTCAGAATATATTGCAGGTGCTACATCTTGATTGAACATAGTAATTAATCTGCCTTTCTCCATTTCTGAGATAGCTGTTCTTATAATAACATAGTAGATATATTAATATTTTATTTTTGTTGAAAAAGTCACATTATACCCATTTAAAAAAACTGGCTAAGTTCTTCAGAAAGGAAACAAAAAGATTATTTTCTTCAACATTGCTTCCAGGCTTGGCCATACACAATAGATGAGTGTTCAGCGAGGAAGCAAAAGTAGGCGGTGCACTTTTGGAAACTGAATCTTTTATTTGGCGGTTTGCACTGATCACTTAGTGACAATCATATAAAACCTGTTATGTGTGTTATGTTGAGAATGGAAGCTCAGTATCACCCTAGAACTCCTTTTTCTTGGTGCAGGGAATTGGTCATGCCTGCTAGGACGTTTTATTTTCTTTTAACAAAATCAGTGGTATCAATAAAACTGAATTAGCTTATTTTATCCATGTTTAAGAGCAATTATTCAAATGATCAAAGTGTCCATGTGCTACCTGCATACATGAGGTCCAAGTAGGACAGGAACAAGTCACAGCAGTCCCCTGCACACTGAGAACCTTGCTTTTGTTGTGCCTGTTAAACTCAACACCAGGAATAGACATGGTAAGAGATACAGCTCCTAAAATGAGATGATGGTATTAAAATGAGGGAAGCATTTGGGATTCACAATCCTCTCATGTTTCTGACATTCTGTGGCAAAGATTGTTTCTACCTATCTGTCACATCATCTTGTTTCAGCAAATATGTCACTATGCATGAAGCAGACAAAGTTATTCCAAATAATACCACACCCGACTTCAGAAAGTGCTAGAGGGTTCTCTTTCAAATCATTACACCAAGTCCCTTCGGTGGCTAACATTTAGATCTCTTGTTGAAAAGTCTCTATATTTCTTTCTTCCTTCTTTCCCTCCATCCCTCCCTCCCTCCCTTCCTTTCTTCTTTCCTTCCTTCTTTTCTTTCTTTCTTTTCTCTTTCTTTATGGTTTTTCTACACAGGTCTTCTCTGTGTCTCCCTATACGTCCTGAAACTCACTCTGTAGACCAAGGTTGTCTTGAACTCACAGAGATCTGACTGCCTCTGCCTCTTGATTGCTAGATTAAAAGGCTTGCACCCCACCATGCCACTTATTATTTATTTTTTAATATTGCACAGAGTTGAAAACCATTTTCAGTTCTTTGGTAGGTTACATAAAGTATCACAATGAAACTCACATAAATGTTGTTGTTCTGGTGTTTTATTTACTAGCTAATTGGTATACCACAGCACATTATATGTGCTAAGTGAAAAGAGCAAAGCACATGCTTGTTTTCCTGCCCTCTGGAAATCGAGTTTGGTGAGAGTAGCATGAAGAGTCATCCTTGGAATACACACACACACACACACACACACACACACACAAACACAAATCCTGAAGAATTACTTTGGGTGCAGAAAACATTACAACAATATGATATTGGACATTTAATGGTGAGTAGGTGAGTAACCACCACTCAGTACTCAGATTTATGCTCCTTCAAGTGAATCCTAAACTTATAAAACTCCAGAATGTTCTAAAAATTGTCCAGATAATTTTAAGCCAATTGAGAAAGGAAGGGAAGAAATTAATACTCAATGACCAGGCTAGTTGTCCAGATATGTTATTATTCATGAGCTTTATCTGTGTTTAATGCAATCTTGATAATAATGGATATTATTACTATTTATGCCCATTTATATAAAAAGAGACTCAGAAGTATTGAATATTGGCATGTCCAGTAATTGACAGGGCCTGTATTTTCCATAGTTTTATAGAACCCAAAATTCTCTTCAAAAGTTGTAGCTCCTACCTGTGACCCTCATGTTGTCCTGAGTTTCTGATCACTGAGGTTGAGATAAAATGTGGGAAGAAACTTATTTTTCGGATAAGCATTATAGCTCAGCATTTACACAGGGGCTCCTATGTCAGGCAGTTCTGCCTTAGAGTCTTGTCTCTGTTACTGGCATGCTTGGACATGTGACTTAGCTTGGCTGAAACTCAGACTGCAAAGCATGAATCATAAAAATTCACTGCCTTCAAGGAAGTTGTGCAAAAATTGCATTTAAAAATACACACAGAAACACTTAGCTCTGCATTTGGCATATATATCTGCTTAATAAATATCAGCCAAAACACATTTTATGTAACTGAATATGCCCAGAACCAGAGAAATCTGTTCGGCTTCCTGACAGAATTCAGACACCCAGGAGCTACTCCAAATCTCTATAGGAAAAACCCAGGGTTTTCTGAGAATTTGTTAGAATTATGGGCTAACAATATAATCTAGGATTTTGGTGATAGGTCAGAGTAGATGTGTTGTAGACTTCAAACACAACCAAGTATCTTAAAAGATTGACAGTGCATACAAGTCATTTGTGACTTGTTTTGGTGTGTCCATGCCAGTCCCACCTCCCCCAGACTCGGGAGGTAGGAAAGGCCCAATTGAATAGTTGTTATGAGATCATAAAGGTTATTGCCTTCCATGACTATTCCTTGGTCAGGGACTATAAATCTGTCTAAACGGACCAACTATAAATGAAGTACTATCCATCATATCCATATTTGCTTCTCTATTCCATCCAGAAAATCAGCTTCAGATCAAGTCATATTTATTGTGTGGTTGCCAGAGTTACCTGAGCATCTAACAGATGTGTGCAGTGCATCCCAGGACCTGGGCGTTCTGTGAATATGATCACATAGAACTTTGAAGCACAAATTAACTCTTCTGAGAAAGATATGACCAAATATTTTTTTAGCTTTTTTTTTAAACCTCTAACAGGAACTTTGGGAATGAATCTAGGGTAGAAAAATGCAAGATTTTGAACAAAATAGTCACTTTTATGTAAATAAAATAGTGTGTGAGAGACAGGAGTGACAGAGTGATACATTTCTTTTTCTGTGGCAGGTGTTCTCTTAATTTTTCTTTTAAAAATGGGTTTTTATAAATAGCTCTGTAGTTCATACCTGTTATTTTCAGAATTACACATTCTTGACAATTCTCCATCTTCATATTCTTATTTTACCTTTGCTATTGAATCTATATATTTACTATTTTGCATATCAAACTATCGCATCAAAATGAGTTTTTCGTGTTCTGTTATCTCCTTCAGTTATGAGCTTTATCATTTCCATTTTGTCACAACCTGTAATTCGTCTCCTAACCCTACACAAGAGAACAGCATGCAGTTGGCTGGCCAAAAGGATTCTCAATGTTGTTACACTTAAGTAGAAAAAATAGTGTTCCTAGTATCTTAAAGGTATGAGTTACACATTTGAAAACTTTTATTAGTTTGTTTTGTCCCAAGGCCTTTGATTCAAATTACTCAAAGGTTTATAGAGTTGGAAAGGCTTGCGGGGGAGCCCGGTATTGTGGCAGAAGACATGTCTATTTCTTAGTGTGTTGTTAATTAGCTTAGTTACCTTAAGCACATAACAACCTCTCTGGGTGTCAGTTTTGTTAACTTTGAAATAAGAGATCGGATTAGATGTTGTAAGTTTCCTTCTAGCAATGCCTGCTACATGGTTCAATTGACTGCAGCTGATTGAAAGATGTCATATAGCATAAAAGCTCATACTTGCAGGACTCCATCCTTAAGCAAATCTGCACCTGTGCTTTTTAATGTCTTTTCTGTTTTCACTCTCACTATAATTCATCTGGAATCATTATAGCAATTAGACACCTATATGCAGAAAACCATTAGCTCAATTATGCTGATTTTTAGATGCAAGGTTTATTTTGAGAAAAATGCCCAAGGAATCAACGAAACACAAAATTATATCCCAGCATAAAGCTGGGCAGTATTTTATACACACACACAACACACAACACACACACATACACACTTTAGCCCTAAAGTCAATATCTTATTCAATGGAGAAGCAATACAAGAATATTTTAAAATTAGAAACAGCACAAGATTATTTCTTTCTTCTATTTAAAATGTAATAGAAATTATTTGCTAAAGATAATTAACAAGAGAACTCAATAGAAGCATACAATAAAGAGAAAAAATAAAATAAAAACGCAGGTGTGTTTTGGGGTGATATGACAGCATACTGAGAAACTTCTACAGAATCAATAACCATACCAAGCCAGATAATGAAAGAATTCAATTGATAGCAGGATAAGGAATTAACAGACAAAACCAACAGCTTTCATATACACAAAAGTAAAGTAAACGGCAAAAGAATAGAATGGCAGGGGAAACCTCATTTATAATAGCAATAGAAGGATAGTACTTAACATTAAATTTAGGGAGTTGGGAGATGGATCTGCAGTTAAAGCACTTCCCAGGCAAGATAGAGAACAGGGGTCTGATTTCCAGAACCCACTTGAATGTTTAGGTGGATGCAACAGATGCAAGGGGATCCTAGGACAGACTAGCTAGATCAAACTGTCAGCTGGATTGAGAGACCTCGCCTCAATGAGTGAGTTCTCTCCATCAACCTCAGACCTCCACAATATATGTGCACACACTAAAAATTACCACACCCTTATATGCATATGTCCCCACACATACAAACATACACACAACCATATTCATACCACACATACAAACATACACACAACCATATTCATACCACACATGCACACACACATACACACACATGAATGGAAGGAAAAAATTAATAATGCATATGTAAAATTCATGAGGAATGTTTAAAATCTTCACTGACTTCCTCCACTAAATCTTCTTCTGCTAAATTAGACTTGAGCCAAATGGAAAGATGCCCCCTGTTCTTGAATATGACAAATGAACTTCATAAAAAATCATTTTAAGTTAGGTTGTAATTATAACAATATAACCTAAAGAAAAATACCAATATGATGCCTTAAGGAGTTAGAAAAATTGAAATAAAGTTTTTATAGAAACAGAAATATGTAAGAATAGCCATTAGACAAAGAAAGGGAGAAAAAAAAAGAGACTGAAGTAAATCCCAATGTGCTTTCTGTAAACCCTCTAAATTAAAGAGTGCAAAGCTGACACAACAAAGACAACAAACCAGTGGAGCAGAAGAGAAAGTCCAAAGTGAGGTCTTACAAAGGGAAAATGTGATATATGATGAATGCCAACCTCTCAAAGTGGGTCAAGTTATTAATAGCTGATGCTTGGTCACCACAAGGAGAGTCATACAAAATAGATTAGGGATTCAAACATTTTTAAAAATGAAAGAAAGCATAAAACTTACCTCATCCCCATCCTTCTCTTCAATTTTTACCATTTCCCCATCACTTTTTTTCCTCAACTTCATGTAATCCATGTAAAGACCCCCTGACCCACTGAGTCAACTTAATACTTACTGCAAGTTCATGGCTGTAGAACCATACACTGGGATATTGATAGTCACTCAGAGAGAGTTAATGTGTTAAACAGCTCTGTCATGTCTAGCAAGTACTATTTCATTGTAGACGTGTATCCTTTCTGGCTCTTGGAAGAAGGTATGTGATATCAAATGCCTTTTAGAGTCAAACATTCTAGTCTCTCATTCTCTGCACATTGACTAGCTGTGACTCTCTGTATTAATGTCCACTGACTGGCAAAATGCTTCAAATAAGTATAAGAAGAAAGCTCACTTCCCTTTGAAACTTGTAAAGAACAACTAGAAAGAATTCAAAATTAAAAAGAAGTACAAAGTAAAACTGATTAAATAAAGATTAAAAACTATTTGCTTGAGTAATAAATCATAGATGAGGTCAAAAGGGCAATTGGAAATCTGGAGAAAGGAGTTTCAGTAGATGTCACAAAGAGAGGGTTAGTGCCCCAAATAGTCTTAAAGGGTCAACACTCTAACCACACCAAGAATTCCTAAAGCTAGGGCAGTGTGATTCAAAGCCTAACATACAAAAAATGGGAAGGAAATAAACAGCTCATGCATGTTTTGAAAGATACAGAAAATCTCTCAAGCATACCTAACATATCAAAACACCTAAACCTAGAGAACTAGTCTAGCCAATCGTAGGACATGCTGAAGAGGTGAGGGCGGGAGGAACACAAAAAATAGCAAGCTGAAATGAAACAAACTGCATGTAATTTCTGTCATCACAAAGAACAAAAGTTTAGAAAGACATTATTTTTTCAAAAGTAGAGCGTCCTCACCCTTACCCATTTCATAAATGGATGTAATTTGTACATTTTTGGAGCAAAACATAGCCTTCCCATAATGAAATGAACAATGAACTTGCCTTTCAATGGAGCAGTTCCACTTCTAGGTGCCTGTACTGAAAATCAGCTTTCAATGTACAAAATTCCATACACAAAAAGTTGTAAGTTAAAGCGTCAAATATAGTTACAAAGTATCAAAAAACAGTCTAACTGCCCATATAAATGATTAAATTTTGACATATGTGTACAATAAAGTATAAAAAATATAGAACGGAAACTGTGAATTAATATGATTAATAAATAAAACACTGTTTTGTTTTAAAATGGAGAATATAAAATCAGTAATATGGTACCTTTAATGAAACAAGAATAAGTCATAAGCAAACAGGCATGTGTTTCCTTATTTGGACATATAACTAAATACAACAATAAACCAAAAGCTACAGTTATTATTCAAGTGAGGATACTGGCATGAGGTACTTGGAATGAGGAGAAGATATCTGTAGTGGCATTTTATTCATATTTTATTAAATAAAGCTTGCCTATAGATCACAAAAGTAAAACAGTCACACTGGCCAGCCCTATAGGCCAGGCAGCAATCACTGATACACACCTTTAATCCCAGTAGCCACACTAGCTTGCCATAGAAACCAGGTGGTAGTGGTACATGCTCTTAATCCCTGAAATAGAGAGGATTATGAAACACGAGGAGACAGCTCTCAGTCTCAGTCTCGTTCTGAGATTCCTGGAGGCAGGATCACCATTTCAGACAGAGGTAGAAGTAAGAACCAGTAGCTGACTGCTTTGCCTTTCTGGTTTTAAAGTTGAACCAAAACTTTTGTCTCTGAGGTTTTATTAATTGGACTACAGTTTTCAATTGTGAGAAATTGTCTTTTCCCATTATTCCTATTTTTAAATACATAGTAACATTGTGAATAAGCAATATCTAAAACCTCTAAAAATAAATCAGCATTCTGTAGTAAAGATGAGGATATAAATGTGGAACTGTGCTATCTAATTTAAACATATAGATAGAAATATGATATGTGATAGACAGATAGACGGAGGATAGATATATACACTGATGACAGATAAATTATAAATACATGGAAAATAGGTAGAAAAATATTAGGAAAATAAATAGATAACATACATTTATATATTGAATATATACATGATAGATATATGATGTTTAAAAATACACTCATGTACACAGATATGAACGCCAGATGACAGATGATATTTTAATTTTATGTATAAAATTGTTTATAAATAAATAACAGATAATGGCTATATGATTATCTTAGTTTGATCTCTGTTGACATGATGATCAGCATAGTTTGAGGGACTTGGAGAGAAGAAATGGAGAGAGAAATGTCATTAAATTACACTCAAACAAAGCTATATGTGTGCATCTGTTGATGTTGTATTGTTTCTAAAATATTATCATTTTACAAGGGAAAAAGCAACTTGAGGAGGAAATTACTTATGTCTGCTTGAAGGTAAGTTCATTGCTGAGGGAAGCCAAAGCAAGAACTCAAGGAAGAAACTGAAACAGAGACAATGGAGGAATGCTGCTTACCAGCTTGCTCTTCATGACTTGTTTTGCTTGCTTTCCTTATACAACCCAAGATAACCTGCCTAGAGATGGCATTGTTCACAGTGGACAGGATCCTCCCGTATTTTCAAAAAAGTGCTCCATAGACAGGCCCACAGGGCAACTTGCTGGAAACAATTTCCCAACTGAAGTTTTCTCTTCTCAGGTTAACTGTAGTATCTTTCAAGTAGACAACATAATCATAGATAAATGAGAGCTTGAAAGATAGGGGATAGGCAAATGGATGAGTGATGGGAGATAAAATTGTTGAAAGACACATGATGGATATAGAATCATTTGAACCACTAAACTTAAACCGAGACAAGCTAAACAGCCTCAATGAGCCTATACAAATGAGGAGAAGGAAATAGAAACTGCGAGAACTTCCAACTAAAAACTTTCCAGGCCTTGTTCACAGCAGAACTCTAGCATGGTGTTCAGAAGACATTTTCCAATTAAAGGAGGTGGGAATCACTAGACATGTGCTTGATTCCAAGGTTAAGAGAGGAAGACGCACAAGAGCCTGGAACATTTTGTGGTACTAGAAATTAGAAACGGCCAGAATAAATACAGGGGGTTGTGGAAAGACAAAGTTGACAGTATGAAAAGGTTTCTAATAACAAAATTGCATAACTTCAACACAAAATAATGACAGCATTAGTTTGTTCGTTTGTCTTTTCAAGACAAGGTTTCTCTGTGCACCACTGACTGTCCTGTAGCTGGCTCTACAGATCGTCCTGACTTCGAGCTCACAGAGATCTGCCTTCCTCTGCCTCACAAGTGCTGGCTTGAAAGGTGCACACCACCGCTGACTACAACAGCATGAGATCTTTAACTCACAGAATAAAATAAAGTTTATAAGTCCACAAACAAAGGAATAAATAAATATTCAGGGGAAAGGAAAGAACTTTCCATATAATAGTGTTCTAATAAATAAATGTAAGCAATAAATGTATCACTATTGAAGATAAGATAAATTGGATACTCAAATTCCAGGCATAAATTTAGATAGAAACAGGTGGAAGCCTCAGAATAATTAAGTTTGCAAGTGAAGAAATCTGAAAATACCATTGTGAGAATTATTAAAGTTGACATTATCCATAATGAGTCATATCAATATCATGAATTCTTGATAGGATACATTGAATACTACAAGTTATTTCTGTTATATTCTTGACAAAAGTGCATTAAACGCATTACAATCATGAGAAAACATCAATTTCAAGTTGATGGCTATTTGGCAAAGTAATTTATGAGTTCTCTTCAAATGATTCAAGGTTTGAAGGGAAAAGGAAGCCCATGGCTAGTTGTACTCTGGAGCTGAGACGTAAAAACAGTTAAGGTGCTTAACTGATACAGAAAAAGAAGACCCTGTAGGGACTGGTGACATGGGAATAGGATCTAGAGTTTAATTAGGAGATCAACAATAATTTCTTGGATTTTGTGTATGTTGTATAATATATCATCATGAGAAGCAACTAGATGTGAAGTCTAAGTCTATGTCCGTAAGTCTATGTACTTAAATCAGAAGAAGAAAAAATTTTTATCTAGAATCTAAGCTCTTCTAATCACCTTCACTATGCCACATTAACCTGGAGCCATCTTTCCAGCGTCGCTAATCTCTTCCAAGGTAGTTTCTTGGTTCTGTTCTCCTTACCAGAATTTTCTATGAAAAATATCAGCCATGTTGCATCATTTCTTTCTTGAAAATCCTCCAGTAGCTGTTACTGTCATGGAGGAAAAGCAAAATCCTATCAAAGGATTTTTCCATACACTGGTGCCATTTCCTGCTTTTCGTCATTTAAGTTCCTGCTGTCCCTGTGGCCACATCACAGACCTCAAGTCTTGCATTAGCTACTCTGTGTTCATAACACCTTCATTTCTGCCCCTGCACAGAAGCACTTTTGCTGAAATGTACCTGGCTGGCCCTATTCAACAGTTACACCTGTCTGTCATGTTCCTGCCAACGTCAGCTTTTCCTCGCGGTCTATAACAATACTCACCTTCGAGCACATGGGTTGGATTATTCGCTATATTCTTCTTCCTCTTTCCCCCTCCACTGATGGGCTCCTCTTCTTGGTTTTAGTTCCTTAAGAGAAGATATTTCTCATTTCATTAATGAACCTTTTAAATGGGAACAGGTACATGATGATATTCAGTATACATGAGTTGAAATCTTTAATAATCCATACACTCATACTATGAAAAAATGAGAGATTTATGGTTTATTTTTAATTGTCAGCTACATCTTTGCAAAGTGCACATGTATATCCGAGAGTAACGTGTTTTTCCTTATTTCTTTTTCAGAAAAGTAAGGGAATATTATACCAGAATTTTACTTCATGCAATTATTCTAAGCTTCTGGGAAATGTCTTGATACCCTCCTATGTCAGCTCTGTTCTGAGTTCTATTGCTCAGCTGAACTGATTACTAAACTCAATTAAACTAGGGTTGAATAAACATGAATAACAGTCAAGGCATGAATACTGAAACTTAATGTTTGATTTTTTAATTGGGGGTATAGGTCAGAGGCATTTTTTCATAAATTTATTTCACTGTAAGTTTATATTTACATTGTATTGGTGTCACAAGTCATTGTTTATTTTAGGTTCATTTATTTTTGGAGTAGGATCCAAACACAGTTACTATTCCCAACAGATCCACAAAGGTCATTCATGAATAGATTTTTAATTAGTCTTATTGCTTCAAAGCAGATAAAAATAGACTTTGTGTGTCTTCCACTGGCAGTGGCCACACTTTTGCTGCAGTATAAGCCGAGGTAACTAACAGGAATCAACACTAGAAGGCTACCTTTAAGAAAGCTTCGCTTGCTTTTGAGTGCAATTCCTCTTTGCTTTTTTTCCCCCATGCAAAATAAGAAACGGGTGTTGGCAATGTCACCAACTGACACCCCCTTCCTGGCATTCTGCAGAGCTTTTAATCGCTCTTTTCTTTTGTTTTCTGTACCTGGTCGGTTGCCGCCTTTAACCTTTTCAAAACAGTTAAATTTCTTCAAACTGTTACCAAAGCCATGCCAGCGTCTTAAACACGGCCACAGATGACATGGCTCAGCAAAGCCAAATTGATCTTTCACCGCTGAAGGCACTGCACACAGCATGCCTGCCTTTACTACCCGGAGCCTGACTTCAGGTTCAGCCCCTTCACCTCTTTAGGGGGAAGGAAGCCACTTGGATCCATAGCAGCATTTTTTATTAATTTAAATATTATTATTATTATTATTAAAAATTTCCACCTCCTGCCCCCTCCCAATTACTTCCCTCTCCCCCCTGCCCCTCCCTTTCCAGTCCAAAGAGCAGTCAGGGTTCCCTGCCCT
>LOEQ01002348.1:278339-289912 GCA_001685075.1 Bramus lutescens | reverse complement strand
TAAAAGGTGAAGTTTCTCTGAATTCCCTCTCTACTTCTCTATCCTTTGTGTATAGGAGGGCTACTGATTTTTTTGAGTTGGTCTTATAACCTGCCACATCACTGAAGTTATTTATCAGCACTTCCCCTTCTGAGTATTAGCATCTGGCCTCTTTTCTGGGTCTGACTGATGACTAAAGGGAAAGATGCTGAGAAAAAAAAGAGAAAAGTCCAGTGGGTTGCCTGCATGGCTTAAATAATAACCCAAGAGCACCACTGTCAGTTCCAATGACTGGGTGACAGCTTAGTTTCAAGAAATACTTCTTATCTAACTCTCGGTCATTTCCCTGTTTTTCTAATTCCCTTCTTGTTAAAAAGGAGAGAAAGAGGAAGATCTCTGGGAGGAGATATTCAAATAAATATGTAATCAACCCTGCAAATCTATGGGTTCTGTACCCACGGATTCAACACACCTTAGGTTTAAAATATTCATTCAAGAAAAAATGCGTATATAGTAAAGGCATATTTGTCCCTAACATTATAATATAACAACTTTAGTGTAATATTTACATGTTAATAGGTATTTTAAGTCACATAGAGATGATTTAAAAATAAAAGAAGCTAGGTCGAGACTATAAACATGTACTCTACTGGTTTTTTTTATATATATAAAGGATTTGAGTAACTCTGGATTTCAGTACCCTAGGAGAACCCTAGAACCAATCCTCAATGGATGCTGAGTTCTAGTTGCAGTTGCTTCTAGACATTCCCATTTCAAACAGAGTTATTAAACATAAAAGTCTAATTGATTATTGGAGGAGAATACACAACCACTAATATTAAACTAGTATAGCCCCTTAAACAATCTATAAACATTTGTCTTTATACCCACAGGTAAGTGTAGTCTTCACTGCTCATAGAGGAAACATCACTTTGCAACACAATGAGACTATTACAGAAAACCACAACCCATCAAAATATAATAAAAACATCTCCAAAACACTCCTGCAAATTATGGTTTGGGGAACATTGCAGAAGTGGTGTATGTTGGGGAGCCAGAGAATCAGGAGTCTGTTGTGAGATTGTGTATCGTAGTAACACCAGAGGATATAGCCACAAAGGCTCACTGACATGACTGCCCAGTTGTGAGTTGAACAAAGATGACATTAACGAACATGCCAAATTGTACACAGAAAAGCTCATGAGGCCTTGACCCTACACAACAAATTGTAGTCAACTGAAGACAACTAGAAAGAGAAGAGGCAGCCTTTCTCTAACAATTCAAAGAATCCCCCCCCAAAAAATAGAGGCCATTAGTATGAAGGAAAATGGGAATTGGAGAGAGGAAAGGAAAGGGAGAAATACAATCAAACTATAATCTCAAAATTTAAGTCCATATGCAAAGTGACTTGGATCTACTGCTTCTAAACAAGATCTTTTAAACCAATATCTGGATAGTTTGGTCCCTTTAACTTAATTAATAATCATAAAATGAAGTGAATGTCCTAACTCACAGAACATAAGCAGTTTCATGACAATTATTAGTGGTAGGATCCAGCTCCTTATGACAAGCTGCAAGAAAGCTAATAAATACTAAAGAACTATTTGTGCCCTCTTATTGATATGAATACTATTTCTGGATTGTAATGGTTTCATTATCTGAGTCTAGAAACATTACAGGGATATCAAAGATTTGTTTGGCTAGAACAGTATGGTCATCTGACAGGGTCCAGAACAGCACAGAGTAAGTCCTTATGACTTGGGTGACAGGCCTCAACAATGAATACATCTTCATGTGTCTTTCATAATTCACTCTAAGGTCATCTCAGTCCTGCTTGTCATCTACCTATGTAGGGCTTTGCCCTTCATTTTTCCAGATGCTTGAGTTTGAAAACAAGAGATTTCAATTTCAATAAGCAATCACACTTAAAAGCCACATGTTGAAGAGATAGTTCAGTCAGAAAAATACTTGTTATACAAGCATTGTGATCAAAGTTCCATCCCCAACACCTACAGAAAAAGCTGAATGTGGTGGTGTGTGTTTATAATCACAGACCTGGGAAGGCAGATAGAGGTGTAGACATTGCGTTCATTGACCAAACAAGAAAACCCAACCTGAGAGTCCCAGGTCCTAGAAAGATTTGTCTCAAGCAAAACACAAGAGTTCCTCAGAAACAACACTGAGGTTAACCTCTATCACACACACACACACACACACACACACACACACAAACAAAACCATTCCATGACCTTTGCATGATGTAGTTTATCTAAGTTGTTTTTCACTTTGCTGTCTTAGTCAGTAAAATCTTGCTTTAAAAACGATTTCTTACTAATTTGCCAGTACTCTGTATAAATACGTTCTTTTGCATTTACTGTGTCATATAATCTGTAGAGTTGATCAACACTCCTATAAGCCCTTTAATACAACTGGAACTGCTGGAATTCTTTTATTACTTGCAACACTTCTTCTTTGTGTCAGGTTGTAGTCTCACAGGAATTAAAAAAAACAATAAGATACCTCTTGCCTCTCAAAGTGTGTGGCCAGAATGTAGAAGCAATAAACAACTTGAAAAAAATGTCATATACTAATTACTCTGTTGGTGGAATCAGGAAGATGCATTTTTATGGATTGGACATGATAAATCTCCACCTTTCAAAAATCATGATGTTCAGCTATTGTATTAATACTCAAAGGTCAAGAGCACACAAACATGTCCTGTAAGACAGTGATGGAGATGACCTTCAATAGCCTTATTTGTTCACAGTTTCACTGCTGAAAACAGCTGAATTTCATAAATCAAAGGGAGATTCATGAAGCAGTTTTAAAGGACCAGCAGTAAAACAAATTGAATATATTAAGACCAATGTCCACTAAGTAGTCTATCTAGAAGTCTCTGAAATTGCCAAAGCATCGAATTTTAACTGGCAATTTTCCTAGCAGTGACACTTCCCTTCAGGGATATTAATCTGATTTCATTTCCACTTTACAATCTGACTGCAGTTACTATTCTCTCTCTGCAGCTATTCACAGCAGATAATGGGACATTAGGCAGTGCTTTTCCTGATTTCTTTTTAGAATTTTTCTAGTACGTTCTATATGCTTCTTTCTGTTTCTTTTCAACAGAACTTTTAAAGATATTTTAGCAAAATGCAAGCTTTGTTATGTGAGGTTTATGGGAAATTTTCCTCAACAGCTGGGCAGCTTTATTTATAGCAGGAACCATCATTCAGTGCACTTTCTAAGCAGTTCACATCTCTTGTGCCTCACTTCTTAAAGGAAGTTGTAATGATTCCAAAAATAATCGCTTGCTTTCTTGATGTATTCTCTGCAAAGAATCATAGGGACTTCCGGAGTTCTTATGTAAAATTTGTGTTGGAGGAGTGGTTCATCTCAGCTTCTAAACGGCCTCTCCAAAAGCAAACCTTTGCCTCACTAGAACAAAACAAGGGGATTCTTCAATAGGCTCTAAATGCTTAAGACTGAAGAGATGAGTGGGGAAATCTACTTCTTTCCTATGTTTAGCATCTTAGATGCTAATAAGGTGCCCAGTGAAATCAAAAGCAACAAGGGAAGGTGACTGGTCAGTGAGGAACCCATGACAGTCATGTGCCTAGAGTGAGGAGGGTCTTGGCCACAAAAATAAAAGACATTATTACCAGGAATTAAGAAAGCAAGGGAGATGTCTTTAAACAACATTGGTGAATGAGCCAAAGATGGTTCTGAGGATTAGCTTCCAGGCTTGAACACATGTGATCATGAACTCATCACCTTTTCACAAGCATAGATTCCCTTCATCATCCTCCTCTTTCTGATAATCTTCCCATTGTAGCCATGGACGCTTTATATCTTCTAAAATGGTCTTTATCAATAAGGTTTTGCTTGTTCACTTTTACTTTAGTCCTCCCATCTTTCAGCATACTGACAAAATTCAGAAAGAAATGTATCAATCTCAGTAGACCGATGTATGTTATTGGTTGGAAGGAAATTCATGTTGTGTGATTCACTATGATCTTCTGCCAAAGACACTGGGAAATTTGAGATTTGATAACTAGTGTCCGAATAGGAAAACAGGCACAGATCCAGCATTATCACATATAGCGTATGTTTATGTTTTCACATGTGCTTTTTTCAGATCTTCTTAAAAAGGATCTTTTCTCCAATGGTGGAAAATAAGAGATTTAACTCTTTACTGAAAACAGTAGATTATTAATTGTTGGTAACTTCCAGAAAAGTACAATATATAGACTTGTAATTATTAAATGGTTGCTTTATTGCCAAAGTCAATTTTATGATATTAAAGATAGTACATAGATGATATATAAAATGCTGTAATTTTAGATATATTAGCAAAAATAAATAATATGGATTTATTTACACACATTTTTAATCATGCTTGCCATTTCCAACCTTTATTTAACATATCATAAACATTTCTAGGACAGAAGCGAAAGTCAGTGTTTTCTTGGACTCCATGTTATTAAAGACCACAAAAATCATTGTATAATATTAAAAGTAACAAGCATAATTAGCACTATGTCATGAATCTGCGATATCTACTCCTCTTCCTACCACAAACCTGTAACTACCTAGTTCTGAAAAATAATCCCTGCTCTAGAACTTAATAGATGAAGGATTCATAGAGAAGTCAACAGTATTAGTCTGCTCATCAGCTTTACCTTCCTTAGCCAAACCTGGTCGTTATGGTTTAGAACTTAGACTTGAATTCCTCTTGTTTATCTCTTATATAAGCTCTCTCTCTCTCTCTCTCTCTCTCTCTCTCNNNTCTCTCTCTCACACACACACACACACACACACACACACACACACACACACAAATTTCCTGATTCCATGAACCTCTACTCATAGAACAGCTATACAAAGTGCAATCAGTGAACTGAGTGTGAGAAAATCCACATTTACATCCCAGGCCTTCCTCAGATCATCAGCAGAATCTTCTGGTAGCATTCACTGATGTTTATTGTATCAGACACTATTCTTAGCACTTCTCATTCATCAATTTACTTCTTGAAATATCAATGACATAACTATTATTGCTACTATCCCCGTGTCTCTTCTGAAGAATCTGAAGCACTGACATGTTAGCACATGGGTTAGTAGTAGAATTACAGTAACTGAAATCTAATTCGTTCTCCTTTAACTTCCTTCCTCACCAGTGAGCTGGTGATAAGGATGATTTTCTTATAAATCTTCTGGATGACTCAAGAAAATGGGGACAAAATTTCCAAAGTACAGAAAGCACTATAAAAGAGGTTGTAGGAATTGTAGTTCAGTAGCCTAATATACGTGGAAGCTTCGGTTCATTCCTAAGAAAAGCATAAAATGTTCTTCAATAGAACCAGGCTGTAATCTTAGCACCCAGGAGGCAAGGGCAAGGGGATCAGGAATTCTAAATTATACTCTGCTCTATAGTGGGTATGAGATCCGCTGGTGATACATGAGACACTGTATTAAGCAAACGTTCTATAAAATAACAACTTAATTGTTATTGGCTAACTCTTTGAAGTTCCACATTCCCTGACCTTAGGTATTCTGCATGGATATAAAACCAAGTCTGTTTTCAATTTCTTCTTTTATCCTGGATGTCTTTTCTTTCCAGATCAGTGTATATTGACTCATGTTTGTAACATAAGCCAGGCCAGTCAAGACCAAGCCCTTGGAACCATGCTTGACAAAGCAAAGCATCACATCTAGAAATTGATTTTTGGATGTAGGGTGCTCTTATTGTTTTTAATCTCTGTATTTAAGGCACAGCTAATCTCTAGTACGTGGGCAGGGTAGTTTTTCCCACTCACTCCTCATTTTCATTTTTATTGAAGATTTATTTGTTTGCAAACTGTACTTCGTGACTTTGAACCTCCTCTTTAAGACTTTATCTTTTAGGGAAATAAATGCACAAAAACTTGAGCACGAATGGAATCTTTCTCTTTCTGTAATAGAAGAAAAACTCCATTATCTCTCACAGCAAGGCTGCCATGGTGCTGCAGCCCCGTTTGCAAGCTGCCTCAGATGATTATATTGGGACATCTGGAATAGCCAAGTTAGCAGCAGGCAGAAAGTGTCTGCATGTCTCTGCTTTGAGGCACAGCATCTCTTCCTGGGGTGAACCCTGAGGGAGATAGAGAGCAAAGTCATCTCTGAAGATTCTTTCTAATTTTGCCTTCCTGCATTCTTTTATCATCAAATCGCACAATTTTGTCTGAACATATAGACAAAGAAATGGATTCAAAAGAATTGATTTATGGAAAACTATGCAAATAATAGGAGCTTGTTTACAACAAGCATCCAAAGTTTCTTCCTTCAATTCCAATTTTGTGTAGTACACCAATGCTAATATGAGATTAACAAATATTTACACATCTCACTTTGTGCCAGCATGATCCTACCTCAAAGAGATTTTACATGATATCACTTAAATATAATATATTAAGCTATTCTTTGAGCATTCACATACAGACACAGTCTACTTAGATCATATTCACCTTCTGTTCTCTGCCTTCAAATCCCCTGGATCCCCCAAGCTCCTCTCCCAACCTAATACACTCTCTTTTGCTCATTTTAAAAACAAACCCACTGTGTCCTGTTAGTGCTTCCTGTAGGCACAAAGGTGAGACCACCATTGTAGTATAATACACCTATCAGGGGCCACACCCCTAAAGAAAACTGTCTTGTCCTTCCGAAGTAGTTATCCATGCTCAGTGTTTCCTCAGCTAGGGGTGGGAGCTCCTGTCGCTGTCTATGTTGGAATGTTGACTGGCTTGATTTTGTGCAGGTTTTGTGAAGGCAACCAGACTTGCTATGAGCTCATGGGTGCAATGGTCCTGTCATTTCCAGATGACACTGTTTCAAAGCATCACTTCCACTCTGGATTTTAGGTTTATACAACCTCCTCCTGCATATTGTTGTTGAACCTTATGAGCAGGGCACTTACTCTCCATTTCTAAAAGTATATATAAATATGTGAAAAATTACACACTCCTTGATACATTATCCACAGGTCAAAAGAAAAGGTTATCATAAATATGCATGGCTTATGCATTATTGGATATTCAGTTTAAAACAGTGAAACCATTGAAGAAAGCAATGAAGGTAGTCCTTAAAATTAGCAAAAAAATTTTTAATCTCACTGGATTGTTTACCTAAAACAATTCAAATTCAGATATCAAAGAAAGTTCATTGCAGCACTATTCATAGAAATCAATACTTTAAAATAATCTAAATGTCCACCAAGAGATAAATGTATAAAGAAAGTAAGTATGGGTTAATATTCGGCCATTAAAAGGAAATTCTGTAACATGGGACAACATTGATGACCTTGAAAAGATTAAGGTGAGTAAAATATGTTGCTCATAGAGAACACAAATACTGCAGAATTTCACTTATCTTTAGTATCTAAAATTTTCAAATTCATAGAATCAAGGATTATAATAGTGGATTGTAGGGTGGAATAGATTGTTATTTCGTTAGTATTTTTATTTATTTATTTTTGTTTTGTTTTTACATCCTGACCACAGTTTCCCCTCCATTCTCTCTTTCCAGTCTCTCCCTCACCTACCCTCACTCTCCAATCTACTACCCTTCCTTCTTTTTTCTTCAGAAAAGAGTGGGTCTCCCATGGGTGTCAACTAGCCATGGTATACCAAGTTGCAGTGATACTAGGTACCTCCTCTTCTGTTAAGGCTGGGCTTAACATCCAGGTAGGAGGAAAGGGCCCCAAAAGCTGGCAACACAGTCAGAGATAGCCCCTGATCCCAACTAACCCTTCAGTTAGTTAGCTCTTGTGTACCTTTAACCTTTGTGACTTTTTGCAGTTTTTTTTGTTTTTTTTGCATTCAGGTATTAGGAGAATCACTTGAGCAAACAGCTCTTGTTGGTTATCACCCAACATGGTCAGAGTACGGGTTAACTTGAATTCTTAGCTTTAATCCATTGTTGTCAACACATTTTCTGTTCAGCTCTCCCTGTGTATATATGTGTGTTTTCATCCATAGTTTATTTTCATGTAATTTATTGGGTGGAGAGGAAAGCAAGAGATAGAGGACTATGAGAATATAGCAATTATGAAACAGAGTAGAATACCCTGATTTCAAGGACACTCAAGGAGAGGTCAGAGAAAGACTTCTTACTGGTCTGCCTTGTTTGTCAGTCAGCATATTTTAACATAGGTTTCCTGTCCACTTCTATCTTACAGAGATAACAGTTTTAGAAACACCCACATTTATAATAGTTTAACTCATGGGTTAATGGCAAGGATAACCAAATAATGCTAGAAAATGTCAATTATCATTAAAGTGCAGTCTTTTATATAGAATTGTGGAGATGAAGCATTTTAGAGACATTCCATGATGAGACCAAAAGGAGCTATTCACATATGGAAATAATAGTGTGGGACTGGAGAGATTGCTCAATAGTTAAAGTACAAGCATGAAGTCCTACATTTGGAACACTAGAACACACATACAAGAAAGCCACTGTGTTGTGAGTCTGTAACCCCAGTGCTGCTGGTGGGAAGGGAGTTGAAGACAGGAGAGTGTGGAGGTCTCACAGGCCAACAACCTAGCCAACTGAGGAGTCCCTGTCTCAAACAAATAAACACAATGGAGAGCAATTGAGAAAGACATCTAACATGGACTTGTTGACCTCTGTTTTTCACATGTAAGTGCATATATGCTAGCATGCATCTGGGTACACATATGAACATGTGAACACATACACAAACATCAGTAACATGTGTTAGTATCTCCACTGCACTGATCTCTGTAAGTGCTCATTTTGTTACTGAGGGCAACTCTGTGGAATAGGTGATGCTGCCCCGGTTGGTCCCCCATCTGTGCTCAGGCATTCATGCTGAGGGATGTTACTGACCAAAGTCACACTATCAGAAAATGTGCAAGCGTGATTTGGACCCAGAGTTTTTCAGATTCCTGAATCATGTTTTTCCCATGATTCTGAATAGCAAGTCCTACAGCTGCTGTATTATGTCAAAAGCTTGTGGTGGAAGGGAGGAGGAAAAAATGAGACAAAGAAGAGGAAAAAAAGAGAAAGAGAAGATAGAGGAAGAAAGATGAGACAGAGAGAATCAGAGATGGAGATCTAGTCACAAGAAATGTCATCAAGGTGGTTTTAAAATTTGTGAGGTCCTCCAAGCAGGAGCTTACTGTAAGCATGAATGTCTCCAGATCTACCCTGGAATATTCTCGAGTAAAGAACTGTCTTCTTTGTCACACACTGGGGGTTGAACCTAGTGATGCCCCATGTATACTAGGCAGGTGCTCTCTCACTAGTTAACAGATCCAGGTCCCTCTTTCCCCTTTATTTTGAGGCAGGCTCATGCTAAGCTACCTGGGATACCCTCAAATCCTCACTATATCATCACACTGACTCTAACTTACTGTTCTTTCTTAGGCTCCTCGGGGTCTGGGAACCCACACCTCTGTCATAAGGCAGGGCTAAGGTTTTGTAGTTTTCAGCTGTCTACAAAAAAATAAACTCACACAGACATTAAAAATGATGAGAACCCAATTTCAGAGTTCCCAGAACTCTGTACCTCTGCGTGCTTGAATTAACTAGGATCAGGCAGTACTTTGTATAGGCTTTTCTGTTATATTCCCTACAAAGAGATAAAGGAAAAAAATGAGGAAAGAATAGGAGGATTTGAAGGACAGACAATTATTCCATATGTTACAAACCTAGGTTTATCTGTGTAAAGTGTAACATTCCTGAGGACAGGCACTGTTCATGCCTCTGTCACACCCTTCAGTAGAAACATTTGTGAAGCTAGACTGTTGTCCCCAACATTCCTTCATCTTCCACAGTTTTAGGTTAATCACCAATACCTGTGTGAGCCATGAACTTCAGCAGGGCTTAATTTGCTCTATGTTACCTATACCAGTCAATTCTGTCACGATAAAAGCTCATATTACATCATGTGAAATCATCACAGGTTTAACAAAAGGAACTGCTAAGGAAACAAAGTATACTGGAAAAAAGAGAAAATATATTGCTTTCTTTAATTTCCCTGAATATAAACATCCTCTCTCTCTCTCTCTCTCAGAGAGAGAGAGAGAGAGAGAGAGAGAGAGTGATTAACATCAGATGTAATCCTCTGGCACTTTCCATATTAGCTTTGATGCAATCTCACTGAGCTCAGAATTCACAGATTTGGCTAGACTATCAGGGCAACTAGCCACAAAAATCCACCTGCTGCCACCTCCACAACACTGAAATTATAACATGTTGCCTGCCAAATGAGGCCTACTTTTTTAATGTGTACTAAGACTGAACATAGGTCCTCATGCTTGAATGACAAGCACTTCAGGAACTGAGCCATCTTCTCAGCCTTGAAACATTGTACTGCCTCACTGAAGATGCTCCATGCGCTCACACTTTGTCTTGGTTTACTGAGATGAGACAGAAAGGTCGCCATCTTAGATTCCTAGCCCCAGGTAATATGTTCTTGTTGGCTTTGAAACTTGATTGTGAATAGCATTGCTGACATTTTATTGATGAGCTAATGACTGGACCCTGACCTGAGCAGAGGAGCACCTCACTCATTTTAGAACTAATTGGTGGTACAAACCTAGCTGATGGAAAGGGAGTTACCCCAGTCCCTGAGATCTAACCCACGACTGTCTTCCTATAAACCATGTGGAATTACTATCAGGCTTTTATTGACAGAATTGGACAGGTGAAGCTGCTGCTCTTTGGTTTTAAGTTTTGCCATCTTTAAGAATGCATGGTAGAGAAGTCACCTGGTTTGCACCAGAAATCTATGTTGTCAGGAATAAGAGTTTCCTGAGAAATGATTCAGCCTTGTTAGGTTCTTGTGTTCCTCACCCCAAGGAAAAGCTCAGCAGAGTAAGTGTTCAGCAAATGGGTGTTGGATGGATAGGGCTGCCATCTCTTCTACTTTTAATCTTTCTCTTTTCTTAATATTTTTTTTCTTCTGAGGAGATTTTACTCATTGTTTCCAATATGCTTCTTTTAGCGTCAGTGAGGTGGCACCTATGAGAGGAGAAAGTGGGTCTGCTTTTGGACATTTTCTCAGAACAAAAACAAAAGTACTTTGAAGAACTGAGTGAACTTGACAAATGTTAATTGGGTGAAGGGTGTCACACAGTCACAAAGAGGGAGAGCTCCTCCATTGCCACTCCTTTCTGCCTTCTTAGTAACCCCCACTCTCAAAGTTGTCATCCCGTTTTTCAGTCCCATTCATCTCTCACCTAAGATCTGACTTCTTGTAAGATTCTTGCCCTCTCCTGGCCTTTGCACGCACACATCACAACCACTGAACAGTGTAGCATCAGAGGCCAACTGCGTCCAAGACACTGAGTGCTTTTCTGCTGCTGAGGACAAGGAGACGTTTTATGAATCCTCTGCCAGTGATCATTTATTAGTGATAGAATGGCAGTTAGCCCACAAGCAGAAATCAAAAAGAGAAAACTTTAATTTGAGCTTCTCTGAGTAAGTCTGGTAATGGTCATAAGAAATTAGCTGTTTCTGTTTTTCAAGTTGTTTCTCCCAGGCCTCCCCTCTTCTTTCCCCAGGCCTCCCCTCTTCTCTCCCCAGGTCTC
>LOEQ01002348.1:204365-252927 GCA_001685075.1 Bramus lutescens | reverse complement strand
AGAGAGAGAGAGAGAGAGAGAGAGAGAGAGAGAGAGAGAGAGAGATTGGAAAAGGGTCAATTTTTTAACTCCACATAACATAACAAGGAGAACAGAAAATCCACTTATGACAGTGATATGATTAAATAGGAGAGAGACCCAGAATCAAAAGTGACCTCAAGAATTCAATCCCACTCTGCTCTTGTACTCATTTCTGAACAGTGCCCAATCTGGAGAAAATTTAAAGTCAAAGAAAGCCCTTTAGTAACTGTATTTAAGATGGGGAAGGGCTCTTGCTAACCCCATAATGGCTCCCTCAATCAAGATATTTCTTTCCTTGTTCTCATCTCTGTCCTTCCCCCATTCTCAATTATCCCATTCCCTCACTCTCCCCTTCTCCCCTCCTCTTCCCCTTCCACCCCCATGCTCCCAGTTTTGTTAGCCCATCTTGTCTATTTCAACTTTCTAGGTGGATCTATATATATTTTCCTTAGGGTTCACCTTATTAGTTAGCTTCTCTAGGAACATGGACTATAGGTTCGATATCCTTTATTTATAGCTAGTATCCAGTTATTCATGTTTTTAGTATCCACTTATTCATCTTTTTGGGTCTTGGTTACCTCACTCGGGATGGTATTTTCTAGTTACATTCATTTGTATGCAAAATTCATGATGCCATTGTTTTTTTTTACTGCTGAATATACTCTAATGTATAAATGTGCCACATTTACTTTATCCATTCTTTGGCTGAGGGGCATCCAGGTTGCATCCAGGCTCTGGCTATTACAAATAATGCTGCTATGAACATAATTGACCAAATGTCTTTGTAGTATGATTGAGCATCTTCTGGGTATATGCCCAAGAGTGGTATTGCTGGATCCTGTGGAAAGTTGATTCCCAATTTTCTGAGAAACCGTCACACTGATTTCCAAAGTGGTTGAACGAGTTTGCATTCCCACTAGCAAAGCAAGAGTGTTCCAGCACATCCTCTCCAGCATAGGCTATCATTGGTGTTTTTGATTTTAACCATTCTGACAGCTGTAAGATGGTATCTCAGAGTTGTTTTGATTTGCATTTTCCTGATAACTAAGGATGTTGAGCATTTCCTTAAGTATTTTTCAGCCATTTGAAATTCTTCTATTGAGAATTCTTTGTTTAGTTCTGTACCCCAGTTTTAACTGGGTTATTTGGAATTTTGATGTCTAATTTCTTGAGTTCTTTATATACTTTTGAGACCAATCCTCTTTCTGATGTGGGGTTGGTGAAGATCCTTTCCTATTTAGTACACTGCCTTTTTGTCTTATTGTGTCCTTTGCTTTACAGAAGCATCTCAGTTTCAGGAGGTCCCATTTATTTATTGTTGCTTTCAGTGTCTGTACTACTGGATTATATTAGGAAGTGGTTTCCTGTGCCCATGCATTGAAGACTACTTCCTACTTTCTCTTCTACCAGGTTCAGTGTGGTCAGATTCACATTGAGGTCTTTAATCCATTTGGACTTGAGTTTTGTACATGGGGATAGATATGGATCTATTTTCATTCTTCTACTTGTTGACATCTAGTTATGCCAGCACCATTTGTTTAAGATGCTTTCTATTTTTCCATTGCATAATTTTATTTTCTTTGTCAAAAAGCAGGTGCTCATAGGTGTGTGGATTAATATTTGGGTCTTCAGTTTGGTTCCATTGGTCAATGTCTCTTTTTATGCCAATACCAAGCTGTTTTCATTACTGTAGCTCTGTAATAGAGCTTGGTGTTAGCGATGGTGAAGCCTCCAGAAGTTCCTTTATTTCACAGGATTGTTTTGGCTGTTCAGGGTATTTTGTTTTTCCATATGAGTTTAATTATTGTTCTTTCAAGGCCTGTGAAGAATTGTGCTGAGATTTTGATGGGGATTGCTTTGAATCTATAGATTGCTTTTGAACCTGGCTCTAGAGAAATTCCCAGGTATCCACAAGGATGACCCCAGCTAAGACCCTAAGCAATAGAGGAGAGGGTGTCCGAACTAGCCTTGCCCCTTAGTCAGACTGATGAATATCTTAAATATCACCATAGAACCTTCATCTAGCAACTNACAAGGATGACCCCAGCTAAGACCCTAAGCAATAGAGGAGAGGGTGTCCGAACTAGCCTTGCCCCTTAGTCAGACTGATGAATATCTTAAATATCACCATAGAACCTTCATCTAGCAACTAGAGAAACAGAGACAGAGATCTGTATTGGAGCACTGGACTGAGCTCCCAAAGCCCAGTTGAAGAGTAGGAGGAGTGAAAATATGAGCAGAGGTCAAGACCATGACGGGGACACCCACAGAAACTGTCTACCTGAGCTAATGGGAGCTCACCAACTCCAGCCAGACTGGGAAGGAACAAGCATAAGACGAAACCATTCCTTCTGAAGGTGATTGACAGTTGCATGGCTGGGGCAGACTGAGAGGCCATTGGAATTGGCACCAGGATTTATCCCTACTGCCTGTGCTGGCTATTTGGGAACCTATTCTCTTCGGATGAATACCTTGCTCAGCCTAGATATAGTACAGAGGGCCTTGGACTCTCTCTGAAGCAATGTGCCTTACCCTCTCTCAGAAGTGGATAGGGGTGAGGGGTAAATGAAGGGAATGGGAGGAGGCGAGAGAGTGGGAACTTAGATTGGGTATGTATAATGAAAAAGATGGGGAAGGACTCCTGGATGATGGAAAGATAATCATTTTGTGCTGTCTCCGAAGCTAGAAAGAAGACAGCCAAATGCTTAAAATTTCCCAGGCTCATGGAGTACAAAAGAGATCTCTGCAGGGATTTCTGCAAAGATCAGGAAATGAGCTGGCATACACAAGAGACTGCTTTAACGATGACATGTATAGACTGCAGACAAGAAAGTGTAGGAATAGAACAGAAAAAGCAGGAAATCTGAGTAGTAATTGAATGGAGGCAAGCACCATAGAAACATGGCTACAGGCTGTAGTTCTCCAGGAAGTTCATTTAGGGATTGATCAAGATGGGCTTGGATCAGTGAGGGTGCATTATATGACTTAGTTCAAGTATTTTCAGTTATATCTATGCCTGAATTGGAATCTTGATCCAATCTGTACCAGGATGCTCCTCTCTGACAAAAAGACTTAAAACTTAGAGAAAACAAACTAGTCTAACTATACCCACAAATCGTTGTACTGGTAATAAACAATAAGTGCGTTCTTGTACAAGTTTAATGTGTCATGATAAATAGAAGCAGTGGAAGAAAGAACACGAAGGCAGGACTTTTGCAGTCCTTGCTCTTTACCCTGCCTCATAAATTACAGAAAAGACACAGCAGCTACTGGCAAAACAAGGACATCTTGGGCACTGGCACCGTTACATATAACCTTATCCACCAAGATGAAGTTTCATTATCAAAATTTCCACAAGCACTAAATTAAGATCCTTCTTTTAAAGCATTATTTCATAAAATTGTTTGGCTAGCCAGGTATGAAAGAGGATGCAATTCAATAATTGCCCCACATTTTTTGCTAAGAGCGGTTTTTCTTCTCAGATAATGAAACAATAATAACAACAAAACCCAAAGAACTCTTGACACAAAGGGACCAATTCAGTGTTTCACAAAAGCTCAGAAATATACGTACGTGCTGCAGTTCTAAGAGATATCCTTCCTCTCTGTCACCATGGAAATTGACATCAAATTATTTTCAGTGTAGTTTGGAAAGCAGGTTGAGTGCTTCTATCACACAATAGAGGTATTCATGTTACTTAATGAAACTGATCACTGTGCTAATGGAAATCTACTTGATGATGAACGATATTTGGAGAAATCTTTCTTTATTCTCAAAAAGCAGAGTACATCAGCTTGCTTTGTAAGAAAAACTACTCGACAACTACACAAGAAATCCTGAGTGGCAGAGAAGCCAGTTCAAGCCCAGCTCGCTCATTCTAGGCAGAGGCAACAAGATGAAAGCTTTCTTTTCAATTTTAGTTCCTTTTCATTTAAAAGGAAAGGGGAATGAACACACTAGCTCCAAATGCATCTGAGAAGAGCATATGAATTAATAAATGTTGTGAAAGCTAACGGTCAAAAGGAAGCATATAGAAAGGCAAGACACCACTGGCTAGGTGACATCTAAGAGACTTTAAATAAAAGACACCTTAACACTTAGATGTAGACTGACCAATGTAGCCATAATTAGCGGGTGCTTTCCCTAACAAAGGCAACTGAGGAGCAGAGACGCTGACTCTCCACCAAGTGTATTAACTTCCCATTCTTCCAATCAGTATACACATGCTCTGAAATGCATGCTTTCATCTACACCATATTGATCTCCATCATTTTCTGGAAGTGTGTTTAGAGGGTCTTTCCCAATGGTCCTTTTATCACAGGTAATAGATGGTAGATTAGCACTCTAAGAGGTTGTTCCTTTGTGCATACATCTCTCTTATTATACACAAAATGCTGTTTCCATGGGTTATGACCAGGCCTGTTGCACATCTCCTTATGCTAGAACTGATGATGTAGAGGGAAATTTATTGCAGAAGTTCAAACTGAGGGCAAGACTGGAGAAAATAAACACAGACCAGAGGTTTACTCCTAGTAAAGTTTTCTAATATTGAAGCAGAAAACTAGCTTTCTTCTCTTCCTTCCTTCCTTCCTTCCTTCCTTCCTTCCTTCCTTCCTTCATTCCTTCAGTCTTCCTTCCTTTATGTTTCTTGTGTATTAAACATATGTGTTCATGTAAGTATGTGCATATATATATATATATGTGTGTGTGTGTGTGTATGTGTGTGTGTGTAGGTTAGAGGTCGATGATGGTATCTTTCCCACTTGTTCTCCTTACCTTATTTTAGAGGCAGGGTCTTGTGCAAGTTTGGCTAGACTAGTTAGCCAATGAACTCCAGGAATCTACATGTCTTCGTTTTCCCACAATTGGGATTACAAAGGAGTAAAACAGTATGCCTAGTTTTGACATGGGTGCTGGGTATATGAATCAAGTCCTCATGCTTGTCCAACAAACATTCTAGAAACTGAGCTATCTCCCTATCCACCATATCATTAGAATTGATTTAAATTTTGTTCTGAGGTTTTGAGATTAGATAGACACACCTATAGTCTCAAGAGCCCAGCCTGAGAGAATAGAGCCTAAGTACTATTAGACTCTAAAAGTGCACATGGGAAGCAGAAAAAAGCAAACCTCCTTTGTCATCATGGTGGGACCTGGTGGGATGCAGACAGACGTGTTGCTGGAGAAGTAACTGAGAATTCTACACCTGGATCAGCAAAGAGCAGAAGGAAACTTTCACACTGGATGTAGCTTGAGCATATGGAACTTCAAAACCTGTCCCCACAGTGACACACTTTATCCAACAAGGACATACATACTCTAACAAGGCCATACCTCCTAATAGTGCCACTTCCAATGGGCCAAGCATTCACACACATGAGTCTATAGGGTCATGCCTATTCAAATCACCACAAAATGTAAATGACAAAAAAGAAATAGCTGTTGATTTGGATAATTTAGGCCCTTAGGCAGCCTGCAGTCAATGATAGCCAATGGGACCAACATAGAATTATAAATTTACTTAAAACATTGTAAGAATTTTTGTGGTTTATTTTTGAAACTCCTTGCATGACTCTTGAGTGTGAAGTTTGTAGATGACAATATTATGAAACAATGTCAAAAGACTGGACATTCCTTATTTAAGGATTAATGATAGAAACAGACATTTTGGTGTTCTTATATACATTTTTTTCAAATTTGAGTTTATTAAACCACTGTAGATACAAAGGGGATATTATTTTCATGTCTGAGACTATCTTCACTCTGTACTCAAGTTATGTTATGCTACTGTTTTCAAAGACTCTTACTCATATCCTACTTTATGGATTTGATATGACCTCCATCAGCTAACATATAATTATTATTTTTCTTTTTATACAAGAAATAGAAATAGCAGATGTGGTTATACATCATGGTAATCTAAGTCTTGGTCAGAGGCCATTGGCCTCATGGAGAATAGGCTGCAAAGATCTAGAAAGAGAGATTCTGAGGATGCTACAGCCCCCAAGAGCACACCTCACTCCTGAGTAATTTATGCCCTCCAGTTGAGGTTTATATGCTAATGTTTCTACATTACCTAAAATAATGCAGGGGATCTTATAGTCTTAGCAATGTGTGGCTCTAATCAAGGGAGTTGAGGGACCATGGACTGAACCCTTGAATATCAAGAGCCAAAGTAAATTTTCCTCTTTTAAGTTGTTTCTAAAAGGCATACTGGTAGCCATGGCAGAAGAGTAACTAGCACTCTTCATTTTTAAATATTCATGCATATAATGACTACAAAGTTTTAGAACCTGAAGAGGAGTGAAAATTTATTCCTTTCTCTTTAAAGTCAGGCTCTACTCTTCTGTGAAGTAACTCTTGATCATCACATGCAGATGAACACATGAGGCTCAAGGTACCACTTGGAATCCTGAGTAACTAAGCAGAATGACCACATTCAGACAATAGTCCACAGTGTTTCCACTACTTTATCCTGCAATATCTGGAGCCTTTAAACTTTTACGTTGCATTGTGTCATTAATAGGTTTTAACTCCACTTTGAACAATAAAGCTAAGAAACAATATTAGCAAAGAACAACACTAAGAAACTGTTAACAATGTGTATATGTTGCAAACAAGTGTGCTAATGACTTAAACACATGTTTTTTTCATTGACCGTTCAAGACCATTTTGAGACATGTCTTTTCTGAGTTATGGGAAAGTAAGAGTGTGAGAATCAAAGGTTACTATTAGAATATGACAGAAAAAAACCCAATATCTGTTCTTTCAATTTCGATGATTTAAACTTAGAAGCTATGACTCAATATCCTGGGCCACTGATTCTATAGATATTCCAGAGTGCTTTCTATGTGCTGGGCATTCCATAAGCACTGAGTTATGGTGAGTAATAACTGTGTGTTTCTTTTTCTTTACTGGAACATAGTGAGCAAGTAACTTAACTCTTGCCTAACATACCATGAAGGGAATTATGCATGCAAGTAGAGCAAGGGACATGGATGAAGATGCCAGTGAGGGTTCACACCATGGATGTCAGAAGAAGCATCACTGAGAGTAGATTAAGATATAGCATCTAAAGAATATAAACACCTTAGTAAATAAAAATGGAGACGAGAGATTTCAAGAAAAGATAGCTAAAGCCTTCAGGTTCAAGAGACTGTGGTAGAGTTAAGAAACTAAAATCGTATCTGTGGAAGCCAGAGTTCAGCAAAGGAGGAGGTGAATAATAAACGACATTTAGGGAGAGAGTCAGCTCTAGATTATTTGTGGGTATGCAAGTCATATGTCTCATCTCAGTCTTTCATAACAAGGTGGCAGAAATGGTGTGGCTTAAATAATAAACTTTTATACCTTACAGGCCTAGAGACTGGCAAGTCCGATGTCAAGGTTCTGGTAGATCTGCTATGATGAGGTCTCTTGAGCAGACACTTGTTTCTGCTTAGAACCTAACAAGAACAAAAAGGGGAAAGAAACAAGCATTCTGTGTTTCTGCTTCTGAGGCTCGAATTCCATTCATTAGGAGTCTTCTCTCATGGCCTGCTCACTCTCAAAGGACACACCTTTCAGCACCGTCACATTAAGGGTTAAAGGTTCAACCTAAAAATTCTAGGAATAAACAATAATTCTTTTGTCCATAGTTAGATAATCATTTTTAAAATGTTGAAGATGCACCACAGAACAGTTTTCAGGGGATCAGATGTATTCTATACACATGTAACATTTACACAGATAAAATTTCAGGAAAATATCAATTCCTATATTGGGTGTTGCTTTTTATCATAAATCATTATAAATATTAACTAGATATTGATCATATTAAGAACACATCCATGATGTGAAGATGGAAGGATTACATTGCCTTAGATTTGTGAAGGTTCAAATCTTTGGCAGACTTGTTTGATGACTCTGAGATGTGTCCAGATGGCACATTACTGATGAAGCATGCAGAGAAACAAAACTGCTTATCTCATGGCCAAACACTGAAAAGGAAACAAGGAAGAAGTCAGGACAGCCTTCAAGATCGCATCCTATACGGTCTAAGAATTTTCCATGAGGCCCTGATTCCCAGAAGCCTCATTCTGGAGCAGGCCTCTAGCACATAAACAGTTGGGTTTTTATCCAAAATGTAATAAACCTTGGCACACAATATTTATTACCTGTGGAGATAGTCACATAGATTGCTTTTCTGTTCTAAGGTTTACTTGGTCATTGTATGATGTACTTTTTTATGAGGATGTTAAACTCTATTGCTAAGTTTTTTCACTAGTATTCATAAGTGATATGGCATTACAGTCTGACTTGTGTACTGTCTGGTAGCTTTGGTATTCAGGTAAATTTCTCTCATAAAATTAATTATTTTCTTACTTTTGTTGATGTTCAAGATGACAGAAATAGGCTTGAAGACACCTAACCTTGTGAGGATGGTGAGTACCATACCATAAACACATCTGGCATTCTGGAATTTATCAATAGGCTATCAATAGGCTAAGGTTTTTGCAATTTTCTTGAACTCATTAAAATTTGTCTGCAGAGAATGTCTTCTCTAGTGATGTTAATTTTGATAAATAGTGATTATCCATACTGTTTAACATTGTGTGTAGATTTTCCAGTGCTCTCCATAGATTGATACACAATCTGTTTTTTCAATTTTGTTTATTATTTTTCTGTGTGCATGACATGAATGTACATATGGAGATTAGAGGATAAATTTATAGATTTTAGTCCTCTCCTTCCAACTTGAATGGGTTCTTAGCATCAAACTCAGGTTGAGTCATCTGCAGACCTGGAAGCCAGTAATTTAGATAGAGAAAGAGTCAGAAGAGAGTGAAGATTCTTTATCTTGTAGGTTCAGAATCACTTCAGAATCACTGGAAGGTTTGTTAAAACATGAATCATTGTTAGGTTTTGTTTCTGTATATTATAATCTACTAAGCAGAGTATGAGATTCTGGAGGCAGAGTTAAAATGTAAGTTTTGAACAAGTTTTGTTGATAGTACTGGTTCTGGTGACTATGTATGTAAACCACTATTCTAGACCAAGAAGGATGGAGCCCTAAAGAGATCCAGGTAAAAATGAGCCAATAAAATGTACCCAGAATTAGCATGTAAATGGAAGTGGAGTCACAGAAGCCACATGGAGAGAAATGTTTCAAAGCAGGTCAAACGGGGAAGTTGATCCCACTACCAAAACTTCATTATCTTTCTTTCTCTTATTTCACTGAGAGTTTCTAATTTAATTGACATTAGAAGATAGGATTTGCTTTTATTGTATTTTGACTTGAATTTCTTAGTAAAATCTGTTCTTTGGCAAATGCATTCAAAGTTTCATTTATTAGACTCAAATATCTAAATTAAATTATAGGTCCTAGGTACAAAGATGGAAAGCTCCTATTTTTATACTCTAGCCAAAGAGTAGTAAGACTGCATTGTTAATATGCTCAAAGATCATTGTATATTTTATATGATATGCCATTACATTTGTATGTGAATTTGAGTGCAACTAATATGCTGGAAATTGACCTAAAAATCTGAGTAAAACTTAAGGAATTTTCTGGGTTTTGTTTGTTGTTTGTTTTATATGTATTTACCACCCTCACTCACCATCTTCATTTAAAGTAGGTCATGAGACATAAATAGAGCCCAAAAGAAACAAAAATAACCTTCCCTCCTTAACATCACGGAAAGAAACCTAAGACGTGGGCAGAATTCCACTTCTCACATAACAGTCTCCTCCTGAGCCAGTGTGGTGGTTCACATCAGGATTCCTGGCCCTGCAGAGGCTGGTGTGTAAGACCCAGCATTCAGGACCCCTTGGCTCTATAAAAGACTATTTCAAAGAAGGCAACAAAGTAGGGAGGTGGGTAGTCCTATTGGTTTAAAAATACATGAAAGAAAAGGAAGTAAATAATGATGACATCAATACAGCACTAGAACTTGAAGCCAACAATTTTTATTTATTTTTATTTCCTTCTGTAAAACATCTCCACTCCAAAGTTGAAAATTTGTGTTTTCTACATGGAGCACAAAGGCAGCGTCACAAGCAGTACAAATATTCTCTCACTTGCCTCTGACCTAGTTTCTAAATGTCCTCTGTGTGCTAACTGTTCTTCTACGATACAAAAGATGACCTTCTTCCTTGTGCCCTTATTCAGGGGCCTCTGAGTCCTACTCAAATTTCAAAGTAGCCTTACTTGACTACAGCAAAAGCAAACTGTAATATGCCCCTGAAAGTGAGACATTGTCCCCTTCTCAAGAATTCTACAATATTTTCTTTAGTGGTAATACCCATATTGACGTTCCATAATGAGGTTTTGTTAGAAAGTCCATCATAGGTGGGCAATGTGGACTGATGAACTGAAACTAACTGCACATTCTTACTATCTGGGAGTGGCTGGACAAGTAGTAATTCTAAGGTGGAATACAGATGAGAACATGAGAACAAGGATCTCTGCTTACCTGATTCTCCTCAGGGAGTTTCAGGGACTCCTGTAGGACGGGGAAGCGCATGGAAGATTACTTTCTTCTGGCAAGGTAGAGGGAATGAGAAGAAGAGGAAGTGCTCTTACATCTTACATCTGGCCTGACAGGCATCCAGGCCAAATAGGATGAACACAGAGACCTCTAGTTAAGTAAAAGAATAGAATTTGATCTCAAGGTTGAAAATGAGAGTTCCACACACACACACACACACACACACACACACACATTAATAAATGCTGAAGTTAGTCAACTTGATCAATAAAAATATAGGCAAATAATTTTAAAAAATAAAAAGCCATTTAAGAATGCTGGTAGCAGGCAAATGGACTTAAACAACATCATAGAGCTGGGAAGGATGGAACTCGCCCAATCGCAGCCCTGGCTTTCTAGCCCAGCTCTGTGAATGGATTCCAACACCTCCACACCAATCAGGAGCCTCTGGCGCCAGGCATTTGGGCTCTATTATGATCTCTTTGTGATGAGGAAGCATGGTCCTGCCTAGTGTCATGACAGACAAATTGGGGCAGCTTCCGTGATGAGATTTTGCTTTTATTCTTTTAATTTTTTTTGGGGGGGGGCAGAGGGTAGATATGAAGGAACAG
This sequence comes from Bramus lutescens, assembly GCA_001685075.1. Lineage (NCBI taxonomy): Eukaryota > Metazoa > Chordata > Mammalia > Rodentia > Cricetidae > Bramus > Bramus lutescens. Next base: position 241,826 of record LOEQ01002348.1, on the reverse strand, counting down.
GGTCATGAATGGGATCGAGACGCACGATGTGAAAAACACAAAGAATAAATTAAAAAGAAGTTAAAAAAAAGTGTTGGAGTAGTACTCCCCTGTTAGACTGACCTGCACTGCTTCCTTTTAGCCACTGTTTGGACTGGTCCTTAAAAACACGTGTTAACGATAGAAATGGCTCAGTGTTTAAAGCTGTTGCTGCACATGTGTGTGGAGACCTGAGTTCAGATCTCTAGAACTCACATAAATGCCAGGTGTCCATGGCCACCGACGATAATTCTAGCACGGAGTCTCCCTAAGCTAAACAGACTAACCTAGCCACACTGACAGGCCCTAGGGGACCCTACTACAATGAGCACGGTAAAGAGCAATCAATGAAGACTCCCAGTGTGAAACTCCATCCTGCACAAACACACACACATACACACATTCACATAGCACATACACACATTTACACAGCGTATATACATATGCACGAGAAACAGAAAAAATGTACTTTCCTAGTGACACGTATATGTTGCACATAGGATCTTTCAAGGTTGGAAGAATTGAATTTGCCCCAGCTTCCCAGTGGCAGGCAAGTACCTTTGTGCTGGGGAGACTGCGTGCTGCGCAGTCTCTCTCTCTCTGGCGTGCATTTGCGCAATCGCTCAGTTCACACATGAAGGCAGGAAACAGATAAGCAAGAAGCTATGGAAACCTCAGGAGGAAGAAAGAGATTAGGATCATCTTAATGTTTCCCAGTACGACAGAAAGAAGGGTTTTCAGACACCCAGACCATTTCATCCACTTTATAAAAAAGCAATAAGGTAGACAAAGATATGCTCATTTCTATTTCAATAATAATATGTGTCAGGATCGCTTTGCATGAAGGTTAGCTGAGCCATCCATCATTGCTGCTGAACTGCACATTTTCTTGTTCAGCATTGATAGATTTTTATTTTAACCTTAGAAGTTTCTCAGGGGACTCTATTAAGAACAGCAGTATTTTTTTATTCTGCTCTGTTACTTCTCTTTTATAAACTTTGATGTATTCAGACAACACATTCTGGCTAGGAAAATTTAATTAGGTGAGTCTACAAATTAATTGGTGCAATTAGACTGCTTCTGACTGCCTTGTGTTATGAATTTATTTATGTGGTAATTATTATCAGATGTCTGGGATAAAAGCCTACAGAGCTAAAGGTGTTACCTTTCAGATGTGTGCTCAGCACTCCACATTAATTAGGCAGAAACAAAAAAATGATAATAATAAAAGCATGTACTTTAGAAAGGAGAAGAAAGGGGGAGAAACCTTGTGTCACATGAGGAGTTGGTAAGCATTTTGATGACAGAGCCTTAAAATGACTGTCTTTATATATATTTGCAAAACTGCAGACATGAGACATTACATTAATCACTCTAAAACAATTTTTCAGCATATAAACTATACGTAAATGGGAACTACATGGTTCATCCTCTAAGCGGAATCAAGTTCTACTTGTTCAAAACAATGGCTACAGGAGTCTATTGTGAAAATTAATGGTTTTGCATTAAGTTTGGGTTTTGATCTGTGAGATCATTAACAATGGTAAAGTTTATGGATAAGTCCTAAGGAAATAACAATGATACTTCAAAAGGCTTCCTTAAAGCCTTTCCTGTACAACAGTCATCATCACAAGGAGCTAGGGGAGTCAGCACTGATACTATACCATCATTTCTTGGAAAGGAAGATGGAAAAAGCTGGTACTGCCTGAGACAGAACAAAGAACAGAAGTTTGAAAGTCAAACAGCAGAGCCACAGTGAGTCATTGGGAGAAACGCAGATGGATACAACCTTCTCACAGAGCAGCTTATAAGTCACCAGAAAATGAATCTCTATCTTAAATAAGTAATACCAAGTTTTAAATAGCCTTACACTGTGGAATTATAACTCAGTGATAGATCACTTATCTACCAAGTTTGGGTTTCATCCCAAAACACAAACAAACAACAAAAAGTCCCAGAATTGTGTATTAAAATGTTCAACTCTCAGCTCAACACCTATACTGCCAACCTTCAAACCCTAGCAACTTATAAAATTGTCAGTGATATTTTTACAGACATGAAAACTGGAGTAAATGTGTCTTTAATTCAGTTATTCCCACACTCATTTAATAAATGTTAATCACCTAGTGGATGCATGTAGGATATTTTTATATATTAGGACACAGTAAAATTCTTTCCTGTTGGGGTTTATATTCCTTTGAGGGAAGTTGAATAATAAACACCCTAAATAAAAAATAAGTACAGATTCACTGTGTTAAGACTGAGTGTTATGAGTTACTGAAAGTAGCTGATGTCAGTTTCTGGAATGTTGTATTTTAAACAGGGCAATCTGAGAAAGACCATTTTGAGTTTTTAACATTTGACATGAAACTCATGTTAGTTATTAGGGAATTCAGTGTGCAAAGAAAATGACACAGATATCCTATCAATTATTTTTTATAATACTGTCTTATTGTTTTTAAAATACACACAAAACTCAGGGTTGAAGGGGGAGGGGAGAGGCAGAGAGAGGAGCATATAAAAATGTAGAGCTCAATAAAAATCAATTAAAAAAGAAAACAAATAAAAAAGAAATCAAAGGGGGATTCATATTGAAACATTATTCCATGGAACTGCTTGCTTCTTACAATTAAAATAATTGGCATTTTTCATTTGGCATTTTCATTTTGAACATGGTACATGTATGACTCTATATTTCACAAATAAAACAGCCCTCTAGAAATAAAAAATCTCAGATTTAAAAAATAAAAACTCATAAGCCTAAATATTTAATAGTTCAATAAGTATATGTTAATGCCATCTACTACATACATATGTTCACAAATTTCAAAAATTCAAAAACCAGACATTGTTATGCTCACATAAATTATTAGCTAATAAAATTATTAGAAGGAAATGACTAATAAAGTACTTAAAAATCAGTGCTTAAAAGTATACACTCCACACAATGAAGTATTAGTGTATTTCCTCCCCAAGCTCATGACCTGCTCCATCACAGGTTTTCAGCTGTGTTTGTAGTGTTAGACCTGGGTTCTCACTTGGAGAGCAGGCCTCAAATCCAATTATGGAGCCGTAGGACCTCCCCTAACAGCTGCACCACTAATGCGGCAGTGGGAACATCTTGCCTAGGAGGGTGGTATTGTATTTCATAGAATTCACAAATGGGTACAACTGTGACCTGAACCCATATGGAACTATGGACATTAGTTAACAGGGAGAAACTTCTGGATCAGCTAAACACTGATTTCTCTGCATTTTGTATGCAAACAGTATGTTGTCTTTGGTCTTATCAACTCATTCGTTTGGGCAATCAAGAGAAAAGGCAAGAGCCTATACTTCTTGGGAGGCTTCATGATCAACTCCTATTGTGTATCTCATACCTGGCATTGGTTGTTTAGTGACAACCAGTGTTGTCACTAGTCTAGTGATGTGAGATTTCCCTTTGTATGCTGCGAATGCCATTGGTTAATAAAGAAGTTTTTTGGGGCCTATTGCAGTGCAGAATTTGGCAAGGCATGAATTCCAAGCAGATAGAGGAGGAGAGAGGAGGTGGAGTCATAGAGAAGGCATGTAGCCAGCATAGGAGACAGATGCCAGACACCAGACAGAACCTTACCAGGTAGGCCACAACCACATGAAAATACTCAGGTTAATAGAAATGGGTTAATTTAAGATATAAGAGCTAGTCAATAAGAAGTGTGAGCTAATAGGCTAAGCAGTGTTGTAATAATACAGTTTCTGCATAATTACTTTGGGTCTGGGCAGCCAGGAAATGAATGAGAAGACTTCCCCAGCACTCTAGTCTCTATTTTTAATTGGATCACCATATATTAGGTTTCACGTGGCTTGTTCATATCTCAGTAATGTCTCTTTTCCCTCTTTTTTCCACCCCTCCTGTCTCCCTACCTCACTCCCTTTCCCTATATGAGTACACACCCTCCATATTCTCTTTCCCCATCTCCAGTTTACCTATATGTTACCATCTCTGATCCCTTCATGAAACCTCCCACTATACTGTCACCTGTCTTGCTTCCAGAAGTATTCTAGATTAAACATATAAAATTAGAGCATTGAGGTCATGATCTCCATAGGAGGGAGAATGTATGGCCTTAGTCTTTCTGAGCATGGCATGCATTATGTCACTCGGTATAATTTTATCAGTTTCATTAATTTACCAACAAATTTCATTTTTCTTTATAGATGAAAAAAATCCATTGTGTATAAGTACCATGTTTTCATTACCTATTTACCAGCTGATGGGTATCAAGGCTGATTCTAACTCCTAGCTAACGTAAATGGAGCTACAAAGAACATGAATGTGCAAGTATCTCTGTAATTGTATAAAATTCCTTTTAGGATATCCCAGGGGTAGTATGACTAGATCTCATAGTTCTATAAAGTTTTTGAAGGTAACTATATAGTCATTTCCAAAGTGGCTGCACTATTTTATACCCCTATCAGCATGGTATAGACACTCATTTTCTCCTTCCTTCCTTCCTTCCTTTCATCCTCCTCTTCCTCTCTCCCTTCCTTCCTTTCTTCTCCTTTCTGCCTCTCTTCTCTTCTCCCATCCTCCCTTTACTCCCACACTCCTACTTCTCCTCTTATTCTTCCTTTTTTCTTTCTATCCTGTTTTTTGGGTAGTTTTGTGTTATAAGAATGGCTGCCCAGCAGCTCAGAACTGAAATAACCACACAGATGCTATATTATGTAAAACAGTTCTTGGCCCAATAGCTCTAGCTTTTTGTTGGCCAGCTCTTACATTTTAGTTTAACCGATTTCTGTTCATCTATGTATCGCCATGTGGCTGTGGCTTACTGGGTAAAGTTCTGGCATCTGTTCTCCAGCAAGGCTACATGGCTTCTCTCTGACTCTACCCTCTTCCTCCCAGTATTCAGTTTAGTTTACCCCACCTTGCTAAATTTTGCCCTGCAGTTTCTTTATTCATTAATGGTAATCACAGCACAGAGAGGAGAATCCCACATCAGTTTTGCATATCCATGCAAGGCCTTTAGGCATTCTTTGAAAGCATTGCTTTTTCACTGAGCTGTTCCAAGTTCCTCCAATGCTGTGTTAGAATTTAGCTTTGTTCAGTTTGTTTGTTTCTAATTTTAAAAGACTATTAAGGTAATGCTCTTAACCTGTGAGCCATCAATAAAAAAAAGACTATTAAGGTGTTTTAAATTTTCATGTCTATATTGACACATTTTTATGAGTATTTCCTTATGACAACTCACTGGTTATAGAGAGGTTGTATCATAGATTACAACCACATTTCAGGTTGTTGAAGATTATCTTCGAGTCGTCCAATAGTGCATTGAAATATTTCAACAATATTAGACATCTTTTTTTTATAGTGTTATCTGTTTCATACAAAAACCCAGTTCATTTATTGCAGTTAAATTCACATATCTTTACTATAGATTGAATTACTGGCAGAATTGTATTGTTTCCTTTCTATTGGTTATTAAATTTTTCTTACACATTGCGTATATTTTGGTCTTATTTCTATTACTCTGTCAAAGGTATTAATGTAATGTTTACAGTCCAAAATACAAATGTGTTTTTGTGTGTGCATGTGCAAAGCAGTGTTTTCATGGCATGTCTATCATCCTATTTGTTAGGGTTTCTTCCATGTCTACTTCTAAACTTCTTACCCCAAATCAAGAAGACAAGTACCCACATTTCTCTTCAGAAAATGTTTTCTCACTTTTGCATTTTATATTTAAATGTCAGATCCATATGGGATTTATGTTGATCATGATGAGAATCAGGAATCTAGCTTTACTTCCTTCCAAATAGTCTTGGCTCTCACTAATTCTCACATTTTCTGGAAGACCCCAAGAGTGTGCACAGCACCATTATTTGGCTTCTGTTCTGGTTTATGTGGAACACAGAGGCTGGAAAGAATGTATTGGTCTACCTTCCCCATCTGACTGCCGCCTGTGCCTGGCGGTCATGGACCTGTGCTGGCTGAAGCTCTTAGAACTACACTTTAGAGAATACTTTGTTTCATTTTACTCTAAAAGGACATTTTTGTCTTTCTGGTGTAGTTTACGAGTAGGAAAAATAAAACCTGGCATCCTAGCCGACCTAAATGGAGAAGAACATCTAACTGGTGTCCGTCTCTCAGAGCATGTGAGAAATGGCTGGAAGCACTTTCTAATACACCGAGTTATAATGTAAGATGCAGGGTGATGTTAATAGATGTCTACTGTGCGATAGATATACTGTTGTCTACTCTTCTGGCATCTATGTCCATATGCAACTTTGATATCCAGAAAAAAATTAAATTTAAATTCAGTTGACTATTCTGATTTCTTAACAAACTAATTTCAGACACCTGGACATAGTTTTAACAACCCTGCATCTCTGTATGACATCCTATTAATCTTTCTGGGGTAAAATGGTTGGAATGAGGACAGTGAACAAAGACAAGTCACACAATGATTTAGAAAGTTTCCTCCACAGATGTGCTATAGCCAACATGAAGAATAACCCCTGTAGGCATCTGAAGTGACCCTTGAGAATGCAATTGGAAAGTTCTTATCTACATTGGCAGAATCGTGATTTTATTTTTTAAAAAATTTATTTCTTAGGGAAGATAAGAAAGCTAATCTTTTTTTAATCCATCAGCTCAATCTATTTTAAAACAACTGGAATGATATCTGATGACCTTAGTGAAGGCCATACTTTGTTCATAACTGTGTTGTAATTTGCATTTTTGTTCATCAAATTGGTTCAGTAATACATGATGTAAGGATTTGATAATTCTAACACTGAGCTTTATTCTCACATCGAAAAAATAACTCGGAAAATTCTTTAGAGTGTAATCCACAGATCCTTCACTTCTGGCATTAATGCAGTCACTGGGATTTATTCAAGCTACATCATTGGTTCCAGAAATATTCCTTCCATTTCAATGTCTAAACTTACTGTTTGAAGTCAATGATATTGTCATATGTAGCCTCTACATCATGAGGTTCATTTGTCACCTGGTTAACAGAAGGTGGGAACCAGCTGGAACTGGAAGGCATGCTGGTTTTGCTTGGAAGGAATATCTGAGAAAGGCAGGAAAACTCTAGGGATGTTCGTGTAACATTCTGCAGAAGTCCTATGGAAGAAACAGGAAGTCTGTAGTGAGACTTCCCTGTTGCGTATGGCTCACATGTGCTTGTTGCATTGGGACAGGTACCAGTAGTTTGAGACTCTTCTTCCCTGCATCTTAGGACAGAGACTTACAAATATTGGAATCATATAAACCTTAACAGTGCTATCTCTTGTGACATCTTAAATATACTAAATTATAGAGTGTAATATGACTAAATGCCTAGTTCAACAATGGGGGGCTTGTTTAGCATAAAAGAGATGCTCCAAACGGTTATCAACCCCTAGAAAACATGGTGAAGATAGGGTATTTTTTGTTTCTTTATTGCTATAGTAAACACTATGATTGAAAGTAACTTGGGGATAAAAATGTTTATTTGGTGTCCATATCCTGATCACAGTCCTTCACTGAGGGAAGTCAAGGAAAGAACTGGGTAGCAGGGACTGAAGCAAAAACTACAGAGGAATGCTAATTACTTACTGGCTTGCTTTTCATTGACACAATCTGTTTTCTAATATAGCCAGGGCCACTTGCACAGAGGTGTCACCTACCACAGAGTGTTGTCCCTTACACATCAATCACTAATCAAGAAAATGACCCACAAACTTACGTAGAGACAATCTTCAGTTTTCAGCTGAAGTATCCTCTTCCCAGAAGACCACACTTTTGTCAAGTTAACAAAAATCCCAACCACAAAGCTATTGTTTTATTAACTTAATTCAAATCTTCTTCCAATCGCTGATCAAAAACCTTTTACCCTCTCGGAAAATAATTCTATTTCTAAAATTGTTAATGATGATGTAAATATATTTTTAAATATGAACATATAAACATAAATATCTTTAACTAAATCATATACATAAATAAAGAGAAACTGAAGAGATCTTTATGATTAAATGTCATCTAAGTTTTCCACCACTATCTCCATTACTACTTCCCAACCCAACCCACTTAGGCCAAAATGCATTTCAAGGACAGGGCAGGGTTTTAGGGTAAACAAAACCACATTAACCTTGTATGTGGTATTGACCCCTTTAACCTTAAGGATGGCTTGATTATTCTTTCATGGAGAAATAGAGAGAAACCATGGATCAGCCATCTGTGATTTCCTACCTGGAATTATCGTGCCAGAGGCTGGAACGTGTTATTCAGTCAGCCATACTTGAAGTCCCCAAGTCTTCTTAATGAACGTCTTCCTTGTGCTCTCCATGTTGAAATCCACAGCCTTCCTTTATTTACCTCTCCTTCTCTCCTGTTTCCATCATGACCTCTGAGTCCAAGTCCCTACTTGGTTAAGATTGTTCGCTATAGAATGCCCAGGGCAAATGCTTTCCCTTCCATAAGCCTCCTATGATCGTCCTGCCCTGAGGTAGGAGATCCTATCTATGGTTTCCTGACACCTCTTACATGACAGACATCATGTAGCTGGCATTGTTATGTGGCATCTTATGTGTTTATTGACCTAGCTCCTTACTTAAAACAATGAATTTCTGGTCAGCAGAGAATACATCTGTTTTAGTTCCTTTCCCTGTAGCTATGATAAAATACCTTGACCAAAGCAACTTAAAGGAGACAGAGTTTATTTTAGCTCATAGGTCAAATTGCAGTTCATCATGGTGAGGAAGTCAAAGCAGCAGGAGCTTGAAGATGTTGAACACATTGCATGCACAGTCAGAAGAAGAAGGCAATTCCTTCACATGTGCTATCACTCAGCTGGTTTTCTCTACTTCACCTAAGGAATGGTCTTTTCTGAAATTAAGATGGATCTTCGCACACCAATGAACATAATTAACATAATTCTTCCCAGGATCTGTTGGAAACCCACATTTAAAGTGATTCTTGATTTGTCAAGGTGACAATAGGGTTAGCCTCCCTAAATTTTTTTGCACCTTGTTCTTCTGGAACCTAGAATAATAGCTGGTGTATGATGGGGGTACAAATATAAGTTTACCCGAGGCAGCAAAAGCTTCACATTCATTTTCTACCATTAATGAAGGAAGTTATTAAAATCATTCCACTTTCGCCATCACCCCCACTCTCTCTTAAAGAAAATTATCAACCCTCACCCTAACTACCTCTTAAAGAAAAATTTCAAGAAACTATCTAGCTATTGCTATATAAGAAATTGGGCCTGAGTACAGTTGTCTAGTCATTTGGACTTTCTACTGAGAATGGGTGACTCTGGGCTTTACAATACATATAAAACTCCAGAAGAGTATTTCACAGGCAATCAGGGATGATTTTAAAATCACTGGCTTGGATTATTATAATGTTCATTTGCTAGAGGAACTGGAGACTTCAGCATCAGAACTCTTCCTTAAGCTCTTTACGATTAGGTGTGATGGGATTGAGTGAGAAGAGGCATATAAATGTGAGGTAGACGGTGACTTCGTACTCTTCACCAGCTTATGAGAGCCCTTCCGATGCGAAGAACGCCAGTAAAGAAATGTCTCTTTTTGGTGCATGGAAAATGACTGAGATCGATGGACTAGAAAAGGACTGAGTTAGAACGCACCTTGAAAGGCTTTTAATGCTGCAATCTGCAGTGGCTTGCTGTGATTAGCCAACTACCACTAGGGAAGCTGAATCAAAGCAGAGTTAACTGAATAGCCAAATTACTGGGTCTTCTCTCGCATTCCCATCAGTGCTGTGTGGGTGCCTTTATTTGCCTTTTAGACAAGTATCTTTCTCCATTCTGGTCACATATAGTTGGTCCGCAGCTTCACGCAACACAAGGTATTTTTAAAAGCTGACATCATTTAGATTGCCCACGTATAGCAAATGTGACAGGTTGGCATTTGAATTTCCTAAAGTATTAATCTCTAATGAAAACAATGTCAGAGCCGTAAGCACTTTGGCATTTTCTGGACACATTATACATACACAAGATACATTTTATCATGAGCTGTATATTACAGCACAGGGACAAGGAACAAGCACCAAGGAAAATGGTTTGAGGCAATCCTTTCAACGTGCTTTCCAAGGCCATTTCAAATAATTCCCCAGTCCTTGAACTCCCTGGCCATCATTTTAATAATAACAAGAACCATTTGGTAACTGGCCTGGGCTGCAGATTGCATTTGGCTTTGGCTGATATAAAATCTACCGTCTCTTGCTATTAAGCAGACAACATTCTAGCCTATTATAAAGGTGTTTAAAGCTCCCCTAATACAAACCAGATCCTTAAATCTTCAATGTACTGCTAAATATATCTGTATCAATTCTCTTCCTAGTCTTCCTTCTCCTGATACCGTCTTTCCCCCCCTTCACTTCCTCCTTGTACCTTTTCCTCCTCTTAACCTTCCTCCTCTTTCTCCCCCTCTCTCCTGTTCATCTTTTTTTATCCCCTCTTCTTTAAGACACTTAACATTTTTAAGGAACTTAACATCTTTCTTATATGAACTACCCAACAGCTGGTGTGGTTACAGACATCTTGGTCAGGTAGAGATGTCTGCGAGGATTATAGAATAGAAATATTACTCCAAGTGGATCCATCTCGTCACCCAGTCAGCACAACCATATTGCCACTCATGTCCTCATCATCTGCTCAGATGATCGTGATCAATTAGAGCAAAACCCCTGAGGGCAATAGCATATGTAGTGAATTAAATGGGGATGTCCCCCATAGGTTCAGATACTTGAATACTTGGCTATCAGTTGGAGGCCCTCTTGGAAGGAGTTTAGGAGGTGTGATACTTCTGGAGGAAGGATGCTACTGGGGCCAGATGCTGAGAGACTAAACATGCTAAACATGAGCCATTTCAAGTTTGGTTTCTCTGCTTCCTACTAAGAGTTCAAGATGTGGACTTTAAGTTCTTTCTCCAGCCTCATTGTTAATCATCTGTGTCTGTGCTTCTTCACTGTGGTGGTGATTGACTCTTAATCCTCTGGAATGGGAAATTCCAAATTGACCCTCCTTCAATAAGCTTCCTTATCGAAGGTTCAGGTGTTCTATAATGATAACTTAAGACAGAAGTTGGTAACAGGTAGTGGAATATATTGTTGTGACAGGCCTGACCATGCTTTTATGTAGAAAATGTTGGTACTTTGGACTAGAAAACTAGTTGGAGAGTGTAAGCAGATCTTACTGAGATTTGGAGGTATGTGAGCTGTTGAGGCCCAGCTCAAGAGGTTTCAGAAGGGAACAATTTTAACAACCAATATAGAGATCATTCATGTGCTTTGTCAGTAAAGAATGTGCCTGTTTTCTGATCTTGTCCTGAGAGCCTACCTAAATTTAAAATAATTGGCTAATTTTTTTTTTTTGGCAGAGGAAAATTTAAAGCATAGTCTAATGCTGATTCTGTTGTAGTAATCACTCGTGCACAAGACTGTAATGGAAAAGAGAAAACAGAACAGAAAGAAATATGAAATGGATAGTGCGGAGAAGACAAGAGATAAGACTTGAACTGGAAGACAGGCTTCAATTGTTAAGAAGGTTAATGTCATTGATGCCAAATCTGCATTGGAATAAAGGGAAAAATGCCAAGCAAAACCTCACTTCTGGTTCCATGGTCCATATGACTCAGGACTCTCAGAAGAAAAAAACTGATAGGATAAATATATATGTTATTTATTATACAAGATTGCATTTTACAGTCTAAGTAGTCCAACAATGGCTGTTTCACAACAGAAAGGAAGTCCAATAGATGTTCAGTTCACAAAACTGGTTGTCTCTGCAGTCCCAATCTGACCTGCTGTCTGGGATAATTCCTGGAGAACCACTGGTTTTTCAGTCTGATAGGAATCCCGGATAAGTTGGATTTCATACAGACCATAGCATCAGAACAGACAAAGTGGCCAGCAAAAGTAAGAGCAAGCAAGTAAAAAGCAAAAGCTTCCTTTTTCCATCTCGTTTTATGTTGTCTACTACTAGAAGATGTGGCCCAGATTCACGGTAGGTCTTCCCACAGCAGATAATATAATCAAGAAAATTCTTCACAGGAGTGCCCATTAATCTGGGTTTTATTTGATTCCAGATAAAGTTGACAATCAAGGTTAGCCGTCGCAGCACACTTAAGAGATTTAATTTCACCTCTGACCTTTCCACCATTTTGAAGCTTCCAAAAGAGACCAGCAGCCTGATGGCATTTCAGACTGGGTGCTCACCAATGTATAAATAAGCAGTATGTAAATATTGCCCAGAATTCTCTTTATTTGTCACTATCTGATTGGGTTCAGTTTTAGAACAGATCACATATTAATCGCTTTGAATTATACGCATGTATTGAACAGGAGAGCTTCAGGCTGTCCAAGTTGTGTCTGCTGGCCAAGGGCCAGTTCAGTCTGCCCTGGTTTAACGTAATGACTGGTTGATACCATGAGGCAGGCCCTCAGCTGAAAGCACACGTGTCTCCATGGAAGCAGAGTCTTCACAGAGCTCCACGAATGTGAAATGTTTAACAAGGAGCAATTTGTTTGAAGCTCCTTTTTCTCCAAATATCCTTGAAAAAAAAATGAAACCACGGGAGACATGAAATCTCTAAAGGGCCTTTATACACAGATTAATGTGTAATTCTCTCATTACTATGTTCCTATGTTCCGAGGAAGAGCTTCTTGCAAGAGCCTCTGTACTTTACCCTCAGTTATAACGTGGCTTTGCTTTAAGTGTTTTAATAAAACGTGAAAGAAAATGATCATCCCTGGTGTTCCTCAGCTCTTGGTCAAGGCAAGAAAGAAAATGTAGCTTCTGAGGTACATGAAAGAGAATGTTCTGCCCCCAAAGAAGATTTCATTGGTCCAATAGCATGATTCCCATAGGCTTGCTCTTCTCCACTATGGTGTTTTGGTTTTCCTTCTGGGCTCTTTTTCCAATCTATTGAAAATCATGAATAATGTCAGCAGTTCACAGCTATGTAGAATGGATTCTGTCAGAAGCTTAGTATTTTAATTCTTCTCTCTATATTCTTATTTTCTTTTGCACATTTAGCAGAACAGTATTGCATGATAGCAATCATTAACACTGACGGTTTACACTGCTACTACTTCTTCCTGTTATGACAATAATAGAAGTGGAAGCTTCTGAGCAACCTCAGTCTATGGATTGTTGGGTACATTAGGTAATTAGAGAAAAGAGATGTGGGCCAATAAAAGAAAATGGAGGATGATACTTTTCTCAGGAAACCAGCAGGGCTTCTTTTCATATGCTTCATTGTAGAATAACAAGAGTCCTTTAGTGCTGTCAAGGCTATTATCTATTCTTAAACATAGAAAATGCAAACAAAAAAAAAACCTTTCCATTAACACTAGCAGGGAAGAGTTTAGCAAGGTTTTGGCAAACTGGTTGTTCATATTAAGTATTAATTTTCCAATTCTTTCTTTTGTTTTTGGTTGTGAGCCTCACCTTCATCAGCTGAGTCATCTCTCCAGGCCCCGATATTTCTTAAAGAGACTGAGAAATACTGAAGCTGATGGGTCCAACAATAGCTCCGTGTTCATCTAATTCATTCATCAGTGGAGTCTCATCATTGCTATAACTCAGTACTGAAATAGCAGAAATCTCAGCTGTGACCAAGTATCTGAAATGACAGCTTAGGACAAGACTCACAATCAAGAATTCCAGGGTTTCAATCCTAGTTCTGCTTCTTATCCCCATGATAGATTTCTTTAAATTTCCTCTTCCTTTATTCCCTTGCATATAATCAGCAATATCAATTTCATTTTGTCATACTAAGATGAGGAATAACTAAGAAAGCACTAAAAATACAGTAGGGAACAAGGCCAATGCTCACTAAATGGTAACTGTTCTTGGCCATGCAACCCTCCCACTCCCACCATGCCTGTTTTGCTGATTATTAACTAATTTGATTGATAGTTATGCCACCTTATTCTTACACATATTTCAATAGAGTATGGCCTGAAACACTCTACATCTGGACCATAATTTCTGAGAATGCAATAAAGTCCAATTTACATGAAAAACATTGAATAGGTTGACTCTTCATCTGCCTTGTATGTCTAGGCTTCTAGGATGACAGCTCTTCATTTCAGAGTTCTGTGTTCTCTAGGCCTGATGTTTCTGTTTGTGTCATATGAAGCTGCTTAGTTTGCTTTCTTGAAATGAGTATAGGCGAAAAGATAGTAGAAAAACAGAATGACTGTCCACTGTGTAACAAAATAACTTGTAATTATTTCTTTCTCTTGATTCCAGCATTATCTAGTGATTTGCCCAATTGCTCAAGAGCAGTCTGCAAAGTAAGCAAATAGATATACGGCATCATTGTAAATATGAAGCAGTATGAGTGGTTATGCTGTGTAGACTGAGTGCTAAATCAGGAGCAAGACCCGAGTGTGAACACACACACACACACCACAAGCATGTTCTTCATGTTTTCTGTCAAGTTCATGTGCCAACTAACCATTAACAAAGAAAATCAGAATCTGTTAATTATAAACTCATATAAAAATGTAAAAGTCATATAAACTTCTAGGTGGTGATGGTCTTTAATCCCAGTATTTAGAAGACAGAGGTAGGCAGATCTCTGTGAGCTTAAGACCAGCCTGGTCTACAGTTAGTTCCAGGACAATCAAGGCTACACAAAGGAACCCTGTTTCAAAAAACTAAAACTAAATAAATAATAAGACTCTTTAAAAGAAAGTCATATAAACCAATGTATGCGCTTTACATATTTGAATATAAATGCTATATATACTTCAGGAGGTTTTTAACTTACTTGTTTTGTGTGTGCATGAATGTGTATTACTGTGCTACATATACATGCCACACATCATGAATAGACTCAGAGGATAATTTGCTAAGCTGGTTCTAGTCTTCCACCACATAGGTCCTGGGGATCAAACTCAGGCTTCAGGCTTGGCAGTAGGTGCCTTTTTCCATGATCCATCTCTGCAGGTCTTTGGTTTTGTTATATAATAACTCTTTACACAGGTTAAATTAGAAATGGTAGACTACAGCGAAACCTCAGACATAGCCTCAGACCTGCCATTTGATCATTATCTCTGTAGATGATATTGCTATGCACTTGTTTCCTCTTCTTGGCAGTAAATGCTGAATCAAATCTTGTTAAGATCTTTAAAAATGTGTCATCTTCATTTCTTGACCCAACATGCCAAACTAAGGGTGCATTGTTAATCTTGTTTTATTTCTCACTTCAAAAAATTGACACACAATTTAGTTATTTCCAGGAAGCCTGATAGATTTCTCTTGCTTCAAAAGATATTTCTGCCACAGTCTTAGAAACACTGAGCAGCATTAAAAATAAAAAAAATCAGCAAAATTCAAGGTACCTTTCACATATCAATCACATGTTGACCAGTTTTTCGACTTCACATTGCAAACGGGAGAGACCAAGTACAGGGTTGTAACTGCTAACGATTTAAAATCAGGTTTTCAGTGAACTCATTGATTCTCTGAAAGGAATGTTTTCTTCTTATGAAAAAAAAGAGTCTTAATTTAATGCATGTTTCATTGATTTTCATAGATGAGAGTCATACCCTTTGTGATAGTTCCTTGTAAAGTTCATCTGTTTGCTCACATTCTGATAGTATTTGGGGCTAACTTTTACTCATTTTGAAAGTGCCAAAAGAAAGCCTATGTCCTCTTTTCTAATCAAAATCTAGTTAATCCTCAGCTAAGGGGCCTATTCTTAATCATGGCAACTTCTGCCCATTGGTAAAGATAATGCATTGGCTAAAACCCACTGCTGCCACCTGGTGTCCCTGGACAGGCACTGCCTCAGCTTGAAGCCTTTGTGCATCACAAAGACAGACTGGAACAAGATACTGGAAACACAAAGGCAAAGTAAGATAGAGGGAAAGAGGTGGGGGAGCGAGCAGTCATCAGCAATGACACTTGTAATCAATTATTTAGGCAAACTTTCTCTTCCCATTCTTCCCACTGACTCATATTTGAACAGCCTGGGTTCCAGGCATGGCTTTTTAATATGCTTGTCATTTGAATCCTTTAAAGGCTTTCAATTGATGAATACTAAGGACAATGCTGTCTCTTAAGGCAGTCATCCATATTGATGAAGTTCACTATAAATAGATTTTTGCTGCAATAATCCATGTGTAGAAGTAATGTGTCCCCCCATTCCTATTGATTACAGAACCCTCTCTAAGGATGCCATTGCCAATTGCTCTGCCTTCATCAGAGGAAAACTACACATCAACTCCTCCCTTAGCTTTACAAGTCAGAGACAAGTGCAAAACAGAACCCACTGTTGTATTCCAACCAAACTGGTCAAACAGGTACAATCATTTTTCTGGCATGTGAAAGATTTTAATGAATAAAAACTACCTTTCAAAGGAGCCTAAAATGACATTAAAGATCCATGTGCATATTATGGAGAACACACACACACCTAATCATGGAGGGTACAGCAGAGCCCACTGACTATCATGTGTAATAGAACTGTGAATGTGAAGAATTTGAATGTGGGGGCTACTGAATCATCCTGTGTCTTGCTGACCAGAAAGTACGTGTTTATGGAGAGGCAGCAAGTATCCTCCTGAAAGAGGGTGAATTCTTCCAGGAACACAAGTAACTCATCAAAATCATCAGCAACACCAGGTGGGGATATTTTGAGAATTGTTTCTCTCCAAATCTGATACATATTTTTGAGCCCACAACCAGCCCTGCTGAGTCTTTGCTGTTCTCACCTCTTTCCTCAAGCCAAAGATTCACGGAGTGAAATTGGGAGTCTGCCTTACCAGCGTGGCTGAAAGGAGTGACAGAACATTCCTTTCTGAACTGCCAAAATGCGAACACTGTGAGCTACTGCTGATGCCTCCTCTGTGGGTCCCCATTTTCTTGCTCGCCAGAGACTGTCTTCAGCAACTGCATGAAACTAAGATGGCTCGTGGAATATATTAACCTGGCTTTGTCACAGGGTGGCCATACATTCAGTCAACCTGAATAGTTTGTATAGGTATGTCCATGAGGGTGTCTCAGTGGAAGATTAACAGCTGAATTAGGAAAAGCAGAAATGCAGACTCCAGTCCTTAATATAGATGGGTCCCATCTAGCCAGCTGAAAGTCTGAATAAAACAAATACCCTAGCCTTTGAGCTAGATTAAGGTTTGGACTTTATTGTCTGAATTATTGGTTACTTCTATCATTGTTATAACTAAATACCAGACAAAAGACAATTTAAATGGGGAGAAAGATGGATTTTGGTTTACAGTGTGGGGGAATAGAGTTCATCATGATACGGAAGGCATGGTGTTGGAGTCTAATATGTCTGATCACATTGCTCCAGAGTGAGGAGGAGACAGAGAGGACTGCTGGTGCTCTACTCACCTCATCCTTCTTTCGTCTGTCTGAGCCTCCAACCCATAGGTTGGTGCTGCCCACATCCGGGCTGAATCTTCTCTCCTCACTAAACTATCCCTAGAAGCTCTCTCATAGATACTCCCAGAGGTGTGTCTCCCAGGTTATGCCAACAAGGAAGACTCACCATCACAGCACATTGACTTTTCTTAGTTTCCAAGCCTTCCAGATGTTTTCCTGACTCTACATAATCATCTCTCTTGGTTCTTGTGCCTGTAAACTCAAACTGAAAGAATGCGGTGAGTGTCTCTCTGGGTCTCCTGCTTCTGCCTGCATATCTGGGAACTGACTGGCCTCCATAATTATATCATAATTGTCTCAGATTCTCTACTATGTAATACAAATGTATGCTTGATAGCCCTTATCATGGGTAGATCACAGTGAAACTGTCTGCATCTTCAAGGCTGTCACAATCTAATGAAGGGGGTGACCTTCAATGTCTTATCTTTGTTTATAGTTAAAGGAACTTCACCAGTCCTGCCTGCACTAGAGATAGAAGAATTTTTTCACGTGGCTTTACTCATTACGTGTTTCTCAAGGGTCTTTCTCTCACAGGACATTAAGAGTCAGCCATATGGAGAGAAGACAAGAGGTCTGGGTAAACACTGGGCTACAGGAAGTCATGACCATCCCTAACACTGAAGAGCAAAGAAGACAAACAGGTCTCAGCGCCCTGTGAGACTTGCAGCCATAGCCAAGGCCATTATAAATGAGATTTATAGGCTGTAGGGAGGCACGCAGCCCCCACGACCCCCTGGCTTGGCAGGAGTACAATGTTGCTAGAAAGTTTTTCTTCCTTCTATCTCTCTGTCCACTGTCTGAGCTTCCCTGAAGCCAATCTGAGAGAAAGGCATACAATTAAGGGTCTAAAGATGCAATCCACAGACATCAGCCAAAGAAGGTAGAGAGGAGAGCAGACAAGTTAAGAGAGCATTTAGGGAGAAATAGTCACTCTGAAAAGGTTGCAGCTTTTGCCTCTTCCAAATCTCATTGAGACTAGTAATAGCTAAGAGAGAAAATGAGAAAATAGTCTTTTATCTATGTACTTTCTCTTATTTATTATAAGTAGCATGTGTACAGGTTAGAAGACAACATACAAAACACAGATTTCTTCTTCTGCCATGTAAGTCCTGATCACGGAGCTCAGCTCATCTTCGCATTGCATGCCTTCAACTGCTGAGTCATCTCACCAGTTGATGACTTAATCATATTTTCTCATTACTTAACCAGAGGATCCACAATAAGGCTCAGAGAGACACAAAGTCTATTCTGAATTCACTACAGACCAGCCTAGAGTGACTTCCTTGTAGATCACCTGCATGCAGAAAGCAAGGGCGCTGGTCTACCTAGAACCCAAGGATCAGCAGCATCCTACCCTCATGATGCAATGAGGGGACTGAGCTTTATGAAAACAGGGAACAAATTCCCCTCCCCCAACACAGAGATCAGGTGACACCTAGGAGTCCTTCACATTTGACTTTGCAGATTAGCGTCAGTTTATAAATGAGCTTGGAGCGGTAGAAACATGGGCATGCTCCCATTGTGGGGGGTGTTATTTTAGGGAGCAACTGTACAAAAGTTAAAGCTATTTGACTTCTACTGCAGCATTTCCAGATAGGTGCTCAGGTATTACTGGGAGGGGTGTCCCTTGAGAGTGGGAGCTCCCTGCCTCTGGAAGGGCTGGGAATGAGGGAGGAGAGGAATTCAAAGCTATTAAGCCACACCATTCTTCACTATGTCTGGGGTGTTTTCAGAGTATAGGAGAACGGGTTGCAATTATCCCACAGTGAATTAGAAGTAATATCAGTCTTAATAATACACTCATAGACTTTAAGTACATCACATAATTGAATAATGCCAAAATTATAAGAGATGTAGAAAGCAGGGGAAGATCCTGGAGACAGAAGACTTAAGCAATAATCTATAGCTAATAAAATTTACCTGACTGTGGAAGCTGGTATTGTCTCAAGATCCTATTAACTATTTGTTCATTAAAATAAATTACTGCCGCTATGGAAGGATCATCTGAATTCTAAACTCACATATGATCACTGGGTATGAACTCATAATGATGAGGCAGGATATGGATTCACGATGATGGAACAGTTCTAAGTCTCTTTGAAATGCTTAAGCTGGAGAAGCATTAGCTGGAGCACTTCTCCCTCGCTGGCTGTCCAAGCTGCACTCAGCGCACGATGGAGCTCATTAGGGGAAGGTCTGAGGCTAAGCTCTTCAACTTCTCCATACAAAGTCTTGTTCAGTGCAGAAGCAAACACATTTTTTAGAAATGAGACTGTTGAGCCTTAGGTAAACTGTATGGGAAACTTGTTTTATATTAACAAAGTGTAGTGGGAAATTTGTATTCGTTGAATGGGGCTAAATGATATATATTACAGAAAGAAGGTTTCTCAAAAATCCCTTTCACACTCACTTCAATAGTGAAGAGGCCTATACAGTTATGGAATAGAACTTTAAGGGGAATTTGCTACTTATCCTTTTAATATAATCATCAATCAAAATACTTCAGGGAATATGGAATTGGAAGTGTATTTTATAGAATAAAATTTGTATCAATTTCTTCTTAAGAGTAGTCAAATTCTATTATGTAAAGTAGTCATTTTACATTGAATAAGATGGGATTAGAACAAGCACGATGGGATTTAAAGTATCCTCCCCCCACGGTTTTCTACTCTCTATTTTTGCCGTATCTGTGTTCTATAATCCTGATACCACAGGCAGTGCAGCCAGCCCCTTCCTAACTCTCTTCCCCTTGTCATCCCTCATTTAACTCTGGCTGTTGCCTGGATAGGATGGGAGCTGCGTATGGAATCCAGGGGTCTGCTTCCATACAGTCTATGTAACTCTGCACAGAGGAGTCCCTCTTTTTGAAATGCGTTCCGTTTTTCTCTCCTGTGAGCACAGTCTCCCCGCAGACCTGGTCTCGCCCACACCTCCCCTGTAGCATACTGGGACTCCAAAGCTTGCTGTCTCTCTCTCCACCCAATTCCTGCCTGGATTTACCCCAGTACCAACACAGCAATGAAAAGACTTTAGTAATGCTTTAATGAACAGATGGTTAAATAGGTGGCTGAATACCGGAGTCCATCTATTGAAAATCAATAGTCTATTTTATATACACAGGAAAAGGATGGTGAATTTGAAACTTCCTGTGTCCATCAATAAATCTGTTCCAATATTAGAAGGAAACAACCGTGCTGGTAAGTCCTTTGATCTCACGTGCATGCCAGAATCACATTCATAAAAGTGCAGCTTTACTCTGTAGACATTTTTGCTAAATCCCAAGTTAATTGATAGTGATGGCACAGACAGATGATCAGAAAAGACAACAATAGTTCATAAATTTATTCTTGGAGCAGATATGAGAGAAAGAAGCCAAACCCTTTGTAACTTGGATACACCGCAGAATTTAATCGTCTTGATTTTCAGAAGCAACACAAAACATGATGTAGTGTTTTGTCTGAGCCGGTAGAGGGCAGTACACACTTCTTTAAGGGAACTGCGTGGGCGTAGAGGGAACTTGGCAACACAGACCCAGAGGTTTTGTTTGTTTGCTTTTTTTTTTTAGCAAAATCCTCTCTCTTCAAACATCTTCACTCTTTAATCCATTTTTCTGTTATCATTATTTCGTCGACTTTTACAACCGATTTCAAACTGAATATCTTCATGGCATGAACGGCAGAGTGATGATGAGAAAGCTGGCCTTGGCTGTAGGAGAGCCGAACCCATTCCTTCACTCCATGCCTTTCCGCCAAGTTGCTCAACCTTTCTGGTCCTCCATCTTCTTCCCTTTAAAACACAGATAATGGATATTGGCCTCTCTGTTCAAAACAGAAGCTCTGGCTTTCACGTTCCTTCATACATGAGCAAACATCGTATAGAAATGTCTGTCCTATGCATGTCTTGAAAGGTGTCGTGGCAGAAACCAAAAGTGCATTTATTCCCTGAACAAACCTTGTCGAGTGAGCCCCATTTTTCTGCCTGGAGTTTGGAGTGGGCCCAATCACAGTAGCCTGGAGAGGCTGGGCGACCAGAAAGGGCCTGGTGCAAACCTCTTGGGCCTGCTGTTAGTTACTGGAGGAGGTTAAGTAAGAGTGGCTGGGGTATTATGAAGCTCAGCAGGACTCTCAGGATAGGAAATAAGAGGCCTCCACAGAGATCCTTGGTGTTTCTGTTAAGGTATCTGCTGCAGTCAGCTCAGAGTTTTCTGAGGCGGCCCCAGGTGCTCCCATAGGCTTCACAGTACTACAAACCAGAGGACTATAAGGGACAGAAATTTCCTTCCTGCAGTTCTAGAGACCGAAGCTTTAGCTCAGGGCAGGGATAGAGGCCTTGTCTGTTGCTAGCCTGGCCAAAGGGACGAAGGGAGAATTGTCTGCTGTCTCTAAACGTTGTACTCTCATTCGCAGAACCTCTCCTTATAACCTGCTCAAAGGTCCAGCTCGTGACACCACCCACGGGAGTCAAATTTAACAGATGGATGTTCTATAGCAGAGTGTGAAAACCAGGGCAACAAGAAACAGAAATGGTTCCTGGAGATGCACACCACTAGGGAAGAGCTGCAGAGAACAAACAAGAGGTTGTGGGCACAGGGCACGGAGGAGCCAGGCTAACTAAGGCAGTAAAGAAACCGTCCAAGAATGAACGAGCCAGCTTGCTCTAGGGGCCCTGGTAGGCCTCTGGCCTTCATATGTACGTGTGTGCATGCGTACACACACACACCCACACACAAGCACACAAGCACACGTACACACACAAGCACATGCACACGCACACAGACACAAGCATGCACCTCAAAGTTTTTAGAAAATAAATAGTTGTTTATTATTGTGCTTTGTAACAGCTCATCAACTTAACTTGTTCCCGCAATCCTTCAGCTGTAAACTGAAGACTGGAGACTATCTTAGATCCTTTATTAGTAGAGAAAGCCCAGGATGATGACATCTTGAGACCTCACAGGAATGAGAAATCTCAGTCCTCATCTTCCACATGCTCCTTATACCTGTTCACATCGTACATACTGACATGTCTTTCATTTAAAGAAAATATTTTTCTTACAGTCTTTAATGCACTAATATTAGATGCAAATTAAATATGATTGGACCGCCTATGCCCCTGCTCCTGCAGAGTCAGGCAACTTTGGAGTGGATAGAGTGGATATATTTGAATGAAAATTGAAAAAAAAAAGAAATAATTTTTGTAGTGAACAGGTCAGACTTGTTTTCTCTGCTATTATCTGCATGGTGGTGTGAGTGAAAATGGCCCCCAGAGGCTCACAGGGAGTGGCACTACAAGGAATTGTTAGAGGAAGTGTGTCCCTGGGAGGGGCATTGAGGCTTCAGAAGCTCAAGCTAGGCCCAGTGTCAGTCTTCTAATTGTTTGCCAATGCAGAATTCTCAGCTACTGCTGCAGCGCCATGTCTGCCTGTGTGTCTGTCACCTTGCTTCCTGGCATGGTAATAATGGACTAAACCTCTGAATCTGTAAGGCAGCTACAACTAAATGTTTTCCTTTATAAGAGTTGCTGTGGTCATGGTGTCTCTTCACAGCAATAAAAACCCTACCTATGACAATCTCCTAAGCACTACTCCATCCCAACTTCTGACATAGCATTTACATTGTACTCTGGATTATCACTAATCTAGAGATGATTAAAATAAGGATGTTTGTATGGTGAATGAAAATATTATGCCATTCTTATATAGGCCGTGAGAATTCACAGATGTGTGTCTGCGTGGGGGAGTTCTGGAGACAGTCCCTTGTGGACTCTGAGGAACAACTGTGCCTTGGAATTTCTCAGTCCTGACCACATCTTACATAATTCATCACTTTGAAGAACAGCTGTCATTTGCTTTCACTTTGTTTTTAGTTTTTGTGATGTTTGCTTCATTCTGTATTCATGCAGATCTACCTACTTTTGAGAATTTGTTTTTGTATTATAAATTATATGAATAGATTTTTCTAGAAGGGATTCAAGTTGATTAGTATGTGATGCTTTAAATGTGCAGTGCTGAGTACTGTAAGTTACCATTTCGTGTAAGATTTATGCATTGATGGGCTTGAGATGCCTGAGTTCTCTCTTTCAGGTCATCTTCATCATCATCAATATCCATGTTGCAGGTCATCATAAAATTAATAAGGCGGTTTCCTTTCTTTTCTACTCTCTGTAATTCTTTCAGTGGGTTTAAAGTTTGTTGGTTTGAAGTATTGATGTTGATAGAGTTTCCCTGAAAATCAACCTGAGTGTGATCCTCTACTCTGGGCTGCTCTTTAGTACTCTTTCTTATATAAAAATGGTCACTTTAAGCTTTCTGAATCTACTGGGATCTTAGTTGTTCATTCTTCTTGAGCATCACATTAAATTCCCTGCAGCATATTCTTATTTATTATATCTTTCTTGTGATTATTTCTCCCTACTGTATATCTGCTTCTTTGTTCACTCATATTTAATTGTTTTTTATTTTCTTTTTCTTTCTTTCTTTTTTTTTAAGACAGGGTTTCTCTGTGTTGCTTTGGTGACTGTCCCGGAACTTGCTCTTGTAGACCAGGCTGGCCTCAAACTCACAGAGATCCACCTGCTTCTGCCTCCCAAGTGCTGGGATTAAAGGTGTGCACCATCACTGCACCCAGCTATTGATTGCCTTTTTTTATCAGTTTGTCTTTTCAATGACTTTTTCAAATTTTGATTGCTTGTTTGTTATTTAATGTATTTCTTCCATTGCTGTTTTGCTTTCACTCAGTTGTTTTTTAATCAATCATTTAATTATTTGTGTGCGCATGTCTGTGCACAATCTTGTTCCATCATGAATATAGAGATCAAAGGGAAACCAGAGGCAGCCAATTATTCCCTTCATCTTAAAAGTTTTGGGATCTCAACCTCATGTTATCAGACTTAGTGAGAGGAGCCTTACCCACTTGGGGGTCTTCCATTTATTCTTATAGCTTTATAACTCATGTTTGTTAAATCTTCTAGCAAAGTAACTAATATTTACTCAATGAGAAACCTTGACTTTGATCCTCCCCCGCCATGTTTTACTTGGGGTTCAAGAATTGTAATTTTGATTTTCTAATTTCTCTTTTGATTCAAATCTCCAGCTCTTTTCCTGAATGTAGCTTGTAAAAAATATATTCATTTATGATTTTCTTTGTTTCAGTGTGATCCGAACCTTATTTGTATTATTTATGTATTTTAGGAAGTTTGATTCTTCCTTTAATGCCTGCTGTGTAGTCAATACATTCAGAATATTCATGCTTTCTGGTACCCACAGTGTGTGTGTTATTGCTGTACTGTATGGTATGCAGAGATGTATAGTCCACCCTATTAATGTTTTTCTTAGGCCTTCTATATTCTAACAATATTCATGAACTTGATTTGGTTTTAACTTGTGGTAGGTATGACAAGGTGTGTTATGATTTGGGGTGATTTTATCTGGCTTTCTTGTATCTCATAGATTTGTAATTTATGAAGGGCACATCTGAGCATTCAGGCATGTCAGTGCAATAAAACTCTGTGTCATCAATCATGGCCTTTAGTTCTAGGCTTCATTTCTCCTCTGCCATTGGGGAGTAATGAGGTCAACAAGATAGCTTAGCACGTAAGGTGCTTGCTGCCCTGGGATCACATGATAGGAGAGAATTGAAGCCAAAGTTGTCGCTCTGTCCTACGAGTGCCGTAGTGTGTAACCTGCCCTCACATTTGTACACAAAATAAATTAATCAAGATAGTGAGATTCTGGGGTTAAATTATTGCATAACATAAATTATTAAACCATTCACTTTGCTCCTCTGCCTTCTTTTGTTTTCTCTTCTATTTGCTTTTATAAAAGTGCTTTCAGTTTCTTTGTTGTATGTATAGTCTTGTAGACAATACAAATTTTAATTTTGTTATGCTTTTTATCTGAAGGAATTAAAGACTACTGAATTCCACATATTTGCATTTATTTTTAAACCAGTACTTTTGTTGTTAAAAGTGTTTATTTCCTTTTTCTTTTCAGTAGATATTTTTCAATTTGTCAAGTTTCTCATTTGAGTTCTAATTTCTAACTTTATTATTTTGCTTTTAAAATTACTTATAGTCTTCGAATTTGAAGGTGGTGAATATTGACTTTTAACTATGAACAAAATTTTTTTCCACTTTTATTTATTTACTTTTCATTGGTTTAAATCCGGGATGGGCACAGCATCACACGGATTCTGTGTCCAATGGCCTTTGAAGGAAGGTTGCTTCGGAATTTGGCATGGATCATGCCACTGTTTCCGTGGGCCCGAGTTACTTTCCCCCAGATCACTCTGGTTTTGTTTGGTTTGCCTCCAGGTGTCACTGTGTTGTTCTTTGCTTTATACACATAAGCACATCTCTTGCCCAAGTAGAATTCAGTTTCATCTCGGGCATANCCTTCAATTTTTAGAAGAGCTGTGTGCTCTCTCTGGTTCCGGAGACCTCGCTTATAGCCAGCAAACATGGCCTTGCACCACAGCCTTCCAGACATATTGTCCTTTAGAAGTCCTGTTCCCAGCAGGCCTCCACAGGCGCCAAGATGGCCAAAAGAGCCTATGACCAAAATTTAAATGACTAAGTAACTTCTTGTTGACCCCTTTCCTTTGCTCCAGCATAGAATTGACAGTAACGACCCATCTGTACTGAGATAACACCTACCCAGCAGTCAGGGCTTCTGTTCTCCTTTTCACATTCTCTCTACTTTTTGCCCCATTTTGAGCCTTAAGCTTTGTGTTTTCAGATAATGTAAAACCACATACCAATCTATTTAGTGCATTTGATGTTTACTTAATTTAAACATTAAGCAATGTCAAATATGTGAGTAATTTATTAGTTTTCTGAAGTACATCTTGCAATGTATATAATACTCTCTTTAGAATATAGCCAGTCTTTTAGGATAAACAATAAGATGGAAGGAGACCCTCATTTGATTCCTGGTTTCTCATAGCAAAGTTTCTCCAAGAGGATATCAAACTGATGAGGACTGCGCACTGTGAGATCATCTCCAATGGCTGATAGACACCTTCAAGAGGAAAAGGTTAAAACACTGCTGATCCAGTGAATCTGCCAGGTATAGTCAATTATAACCATGATAGGACCCGATACACAGCTAAAGCCTACCCAACTCTGTGCATGGTTATAACCTGCATTTATGAGAGTGAGAATAAAATCTAACACGATTCTAAGGAGCTCTGTGGGTCAACTGTCAGGTACATGCTGAGCGGAGGCCACGTTCAGATAATGATATTGATTTAATTATTGAGTTCTTCCTGGTTTTCCAGCATGCCTTATTTTTATCCCTTTGTCTTTCTTGGATGTTTGATTGCCCTCATGTCATCAATACCCTAGCTAAAAGTTAAATTACCATTAATGTTTATTTCTGAACAAATTGTGAGGTGAAATGGAATAGGCTGCTTTCTATTTCTGTTGAAATAATAGGGTACCATCCATCATTTTTAGTGGTTTTGTCAGAAATCATTATGAACTTCCTATGCCTTACTTAATTTTCAATCTCACTTTTACAGCTCTGGGTACACAAGGCTTAATCAAGAAATATTTTTCCTAGCCATTACCAAGCTCTCGTCCAAGTTCAGGGAAGCTCATAAGTAAAGGTGATAAATCAATAATGCCCTTTGGAGCCTACATCCCAACACTACAGGTTGTACTCAAGCATGCAATGTTCCAAAGGTGATAGATAACTCTGAGGATACAGAGGCGTAGCCCATGATGAAGTGTGTGGCTTCCATGGAGGATCATGGAAGACTCCTGAAACTTAAGTAGAGACTTAAAATAAGGGAAAAAATAACAATAGGTCACAGGTAAAATGCTTCTTGTTAGAAAGGAAAGGAGCAAAGGTCCTGAGACTATGGGATGCTTGACCTGTTCCCAGATGTGGCAAGGAAATCATTCTGGTCAGTTGTGTGTCAGGAAAAATGTTGTAGTCTGTGAGGCACAGAGAAGCAAGACTGTGGGAGGTGTTTGGAACTGTGGTCAGAATTGTGCTTATTCTAATACACAAAGGTATAGGGAGTATTAGTCAGAGAAACAATACCTTTTCATCAAGATGTTTAGATATCATTCTGCCCCCTATATTGATTTTTAAATAAAAGACTCAGGAGGAAAAATACAAGAAACAAGTTAAGTTATGAGGCTATTACAGTGGGTAAATATGAAGATATCTTGGCTAGGGTTGAAAAGTTGTCAATGGAGAAAGTGATAATTCATCTCGCTGTTGTGAGCAAAGAGAAAATAAAATAAAACAAGAAGCTTCCCTTGTGGTTTGGAATCCCTACAATGATAGGATGGGATTGATAATGATCCAAGGGGGTACTGTGTGGGAATGGCTTAAGCAGGGATGGAGAAGGCACAACTGAGAACACAGAGAGGTTTGCCTATTAGACATTGGGATACATATCCAGTAGATAGTCACACAAGTTTGTCAGAGTTCAGGAATCAGGCCCAAGTGAAAATATCACATTTTGGAGACAGACACATGAGACTCAGTACAAGGTGAAGGGATGAAATCAAGTAGAAGTGAAATTAAGCAAAAATGAGGATAGAGCCTCTAGCTCTTCCAAAATTTGGATTCTATAAAATAAAAAGAATCAGAGTCCAACTAAAAAAGTGCTTCAAAAATTGAAAGATTACCATTATCAAATGCTTCTAACAGGATAAGATGATGATCTAAATGACTCAGAAATGAAAATATGACAGAAAAGTTTTACTGGGTTGTTGAAGAAGAAAGAATGACTTAGCATGAAATCATAGAGAATTGGAAGAAAGAAAGCAGAAGCCTTGGGTACTGACAATTTGATGTCTGCTGAAAATGGATTAATAAAAACTATTAACTCTTCAAAGGTAAATGATGGAGGAGTTTCTTTTTTCCTTGAAGAATTGTAGCAAATTTATAAAAGAAGGGAAATATTTCCCAGGAAAACACTAGTATTTGACAGAAGAAATGGAGGGGCTGTGGCTAGAAAGTTATCCTTTAATAGCTAAGACGGGAAGTAACCTTTGTCCTCACCAAAGCACTAACGTTAAGTTAACCTCAGTAGGAAAGATGAGCTATGTGCACAATGCAAAGGGTTTGGTAGATATTATGATGGAAAATTGGGAAACTTTTAACTTCCAGAAACACAAAGCAAAGATGTCAGACAAGACTAAACACAAAGGTGACATTAGATGTCCATTTTCAACCATTTGATATACAATTTAAAAATAACAATAAGAAGAATAGAATTGCTGACGTGTCTTTTGTATTTTGGTGGTAGAGAATGCTTACACATACCAGACTACTTGGAAGTAACAAATCTCTCTCTAAAGTTGTTCTCTGATTGAGCTTGTTCTTTGAATACCAGTGTGAAGTCTGTTTATCTCAAAAGGCAGTCAATAAATTCAGAAAATAGAAAAAAAAATAGAGTTTTGTTCTCAATGCAAGCTATTTAAGATATGCTGTAGTTTAGATGATCCTGAATAGCTGTTTCAGAAGCTTGTCTCCTTGTATGGTGACATTTAGAGCCAATGGGACCTTGAAGAAATGGGGCCCAGTAAGACATAATTAAGTTACTGGTGGTATTGATCTCACAAGCAATCAATGTAGGATATAGTTCCTATGGAATACCAGTTAAGTCTTAAGAGGTATGGAATGTTATGGAATGTTTCTCTGGTTCACAACCGTGTGGTTACTCACTCTTGTGCACAATCCTGCCATGATCTTATGTGTCATAATATAATGCAAAGTTGACACAATATTGTTTAGAGTTCTAGGCACCAAAGTTATGAGTCAAGTAATCATCTTTTCCTTATATGACATTCAGCTTCATGTACTATGTTGCAGCAATGAAAAACAGACCTTATAAGGACACAATACATAAAGTCAATACACTTCATAAATAACTCTACTAATGTGTAATTTTCACTTATATATTCATCAATTATTTTTGAATGAACGTGTATGGAACCTCTAAAATGCACTAGACCCTGTGAGCAACCAGGGGAAATGACAGACATTAAGTCATAGTCACCAGATTGTAGTAGAACTCAGTGTGGTGAGAGCGACGGACACAAAACAACTTCCATTTATTTGATTGTCTTTAGTGACACCCTTGCTGAGTATCTCTGAACCTTACCCGCCTTAGTACTCTGTCTTGTTCTGCTAAGAATCACAATTTAGTACAGTGCTGCTTGTTGCCATAGCCTTTACTGGAACATGCTCAAGATGCAGAGAGAACATAGAACAGCGAGTGAGTTGTCTTGACGAAAAGCTAATTGGACAGTCGGACAATGCTTATGGGTAAGTGGAAAATCCAATCACATGCTGAATATCACGAAGTCAGTGAATGACATCACAGAGGTTGGAGAAGCAGCTACAAGTTCCTTGCTAACAGCCATAGTCTTTTTCCTTGTAATAGATAGGAATCATTTTGCTTGGGAAAGTCAGGAGTATTTTTGGTGTTGGGGGGGTTTTGTAGAAAGGAAAGGAATCACGTATTTACATTTTGTTTTAGATGTAATGTTTAGGTGGTGTTGTGAAAGTGGGTGGGAAAGCAAGCAGGGTGGTGGTGGCACATGCCTTTAATCCCAGCACTGGGGTGGAGGCAGAGACAGGAGGATCCCTATGAGTTTGAGGCAGTCTGGTCTTCAAAGAGAGTTCTAGGACAGTCTCCAAAGCTACAGAGAAAACCTGTCTCGAAAAAACCAAAAAGAAAGAAAAAAAAAAAGAAAGCAGGTGGGTGGGATAATGTGGTAAGACGTGCTTTACTATGGTTGGCAGGTCCTGTGACTTGCTCTAGAACAGTGGCTCTCAAACCTTCGTAATGCTGCAGCCCTTTAATGCAGTTCCTCATGTTGCGGTGACCCCCAACCGTAAAATTATTTCATTGGTTACTTTATAACTGTAATTCTATTACTCTTGTGAGTCATAATGGGGTTGGAGAGATGGCTCAGCCGTTAAAATCACTGCTGGCTCTTTCAAACGTCCTGAGTTCAATTCCCAGCAACCGCATGGTGACTCACAACCATCTGTAATGAGATCTGGTGCCCTCTTGAGGAAGAGATCTGGTCAATTGTCCTCATCAACTTAGACCATAAAATCCAGAATGGACAAGTTCAACAGAACCACAATAAACAGCTGCCCATGCATGCTTCAGCATTGCCAGGGCATAGATTTCAGTTCATTTTCATTTTTATGAGTCATAATGCAATTAACTGATATGTAGGTCATCGCACCCCACAGGTTGAGAAGCACTGCTCTAGATCAAGGGTGATTAAGGGAGAAAACATGAATGGTACAATGTTTGCTTGTTTGTTTTCTCCAAGTGTGCAATTGACAAGATTTGCAGAATAAACATGCTATGCAATGTGGAGAAACACAGTGGAGCGATTTCAGGAACTCCCTTGTGTATTCCTGGGTGAAAGGGACACAAAAGACAGAAATTAGAATTAGAGGAAAAACTGATTTTTCCATTTGCTTCTTCCTTCCTTTTAGGAGAATGTTAATTGGGTTTGAATTTGGCTCTGACGTTTGATTTGTGGGTATGAACTGGACAGTGTAAGTAAATAAGGAGACAGACACTGATTTTCATTGCAAAGCGCCAGTTAAAGCCTTGTGCAATGCTGAGCCTCCAAGGGGTCATATCTCCATGAGACGATGGAAGGAGGATGATAGTCATTAAGAGGTCAGCCAAATGAAACTGTAAAAGAAGTGCTTGGGGAACAAGTGTGTGTTCCAGACAAAGCTCCTCCACTAACCTCGGTCACAGTGGTGACGTTATTGAGTTCAGCTTCAGAAGATACAGCACACATAGGCGAATGGAGAGAAAGCAACAAGTGTAGAAAAATAATAAAGATTGGTCACAGATATTATGTACCCCAAGATATGGAGTAATGATGAGGAAGTGTCTCCCTGAGGTAGGTAATAAAATGGATAGGTTGGAGAGATTTTACACTCCAAACAACTATCTCCTTCAAGCTAGGTTATATATAGTGGGAAATGGTACACTTGTGGCCAAAGAAGAAAATGGAATATGAGGCTGTAGAGCAAAAGCCAATGATACTTGGCTACAAGACTCTGGGTTTTTTTGTTTTGTTTTTGTGAAAGAGCTTATGCTCTAAAGTGTAAAAGCATGGCATAGTCACTACCTAAATGCCATCTTGAAACTGAAACAAGAAAGCAAACCCAGAATGTGAAGTTTGACCTGAGTCCTATGCTCTGTACTAGGCATGGAAAGAGGACCATGCAGAGCATTAGAAAGAAGCCACTATGGGTATGTTTGTTCAGACCCACTGCCTTTTGCTCTTATTTGGTATCTTTTCTGTAAATGTAAAAGCAACAGTATTTGTGTGTCACCTTTGTGGTTTTTAACGTTCATTATCTCATGGAATTGACGATACTATTTTGATCATTATAACGATGTGGAAATTGAGGTATGGAACGAGGTAGTTCCTTCATTATCTAGTAGGTGCAGACTGAATCCGGATTTAATCAGATTCAGGTATTTGATCTCTGTGACCTTCTGCAATATATCAACCTATCTGTTCTAAAAACAATACTTGAGTCTATAAAAGGTTCCTCTAAATTGTTTATTAGCTGAGTTGGTTTCCATTTTTTTTTTATTTTTAAAACAATCTTATTTTACATACCAATCCGTTTTCTCTCCCCACGGTCCTCCCATTTCTCCCACCTTCTTCCCACATCACACACCTCCCCCTGCCATCCACTCCTCAGAGAGGGCGAAACCTCCTTTTGGGAGTCAGCAAAGTCTGTCACGTCACTTGAGGCAGCACCAAGGTATCCCTCCATAGCGAATGGGCTCCAAAGAGCCAGATAATGCACTAGAGATAAATACTGGTTCCATCGTTAGTGGCTCCACAAACTGCTCATACCACACAACTGTCACCCACTTTCAAAGGGCCTAGTTCGGTCTTATACTGGTTCCTCTGCTGTCAGTTCGGGGTCAGTGAGCTCCTGCTAGCTCAAGTCAGCGGTTTCTGTAGGTATCCTCATTATTGTTTTGGCTCCTTTGCTCATAATATTTCTTCTCCCTCTCTATGACTGGACTCCAGGACTTCGGTCCAGTGCTTGGTTGTGGATCTCTATATCTGTTTCTTTCAGTTACTGGATGAAGGCTCTACGATGACAATTAAGGTAGTCATCAATCGGATTACAGGGGGAAGGGCAGTTTAGATACCCCCTCCACAATTGCTTAGATTTTTAGCTGGAGTCATTCTGCGGTTTTCTGGGCGTTTCCTAGTGCCTGATTTCTTGCTAACCCCACAATGACTCCCACTTTCAAGGTATCTCTTTCCTTGCTCTCCCTCTCTGTCCTTCACCCAATCCGATCCCTCATGTTATCCTCTCCACTAATCTTCTGCTCTCCCCACTTTCCTACCACCCTGTACCCTCCCCACACATTGCCAATTTACTAAGAAGATCTAGTTCCCATTTGATTATATCAAAACTGAGAAGGACTGATTTTATGGGTTCACATTTACAGTTTAAACAAAATAAGAAGCTTTTATTTCATAATATTTAAACTGTAATAAACACAATATAAAATATTGATAAAGGCATAAACAGCATTTTAAACAGCATAGGACAGCAAGCCCCTCTAAATCCTCTGCAAGGTGGTGTAACGGGAGCCATAATTGTCACATGCTTTAGCACTGTGTTGGTGACATGCATGGAAGGAAACATGAAAAGATGTTAGGATCTCTGTGGCCATCTAAACATGCCCAGATGGTAAGTTCATAAATCCTGGAGAAATGACTTTGTCATTATTAAATGGTTGAGGATCATAGAGAAGCTCTGACTCGTAGAACAATTAATTATGTCTTTTGATTATATGCACAAAGACAAGCGTTTTGCCTTGTTCCTTAGGAAATATTTGGGATCCCTTAAGAGGTGTTTGTATGTGTGCATGTCCCTGTGTATGTTCTAAATGTGTGTCTGCATACATATTTGTAGAGGTCAGAGGTTGACAGAAAATATCTTTATCATTCTCCATCTTGTTTTGGGAGATGGACTCATGATGGACCTTAAACTTAAAGACTGAACAAACTCCAGGTTGCCCTGTCTCCATCTCCTCAGTGCTGGTATTATAGACATGTGCAAGAATTCCAGGCTTTGGTGTAGGTGCCAAGCAGCTGAACTCCGGTCTTTGCACAGCAAGCCACTCACCAGCTGATCCACCTCCTCAACAATATTTAGGAGCACCCTGAGAAGGTGTAGGGTTTTAATTTTACAGAAACCTAGAATATAATACCTGGGAGATGTTGTGTGTTGTTTACATTTTCAAATTGGAATATTAAAAATTGCTTCTGGAAATCTCTGTAAGACAGCGTATCATTTGCAGGAGACAAATGTCAGGACAAGTGATTTTAAAAGGATGTGTGTACTTTTCGTGAAGGCAGGAGCAAAGCTTGAAGGGACAGACAAAAATGATGGGGAGCCAAAATGAAGGTCAGCGAACAAAGCTTCTAAGTGGGCAGCCTTCTGGTGTCGTTTGCAGGTCAAATCTCTAAAGTCTGCAGTGGGTACCAATTTTTTATCCCTAGTGGAGAGGCGAAGTCAAGACATCTTTTATCTTTGTAAATTTATGTCCTGCTTTTAGGCAAATGGAGATCAGGTGGTTCTCTGACATTTCTGCTTCTCACGATCTGCTCAGAGCACCTCTACCCAGATCCCAGGATGGAATGCTCAGCTCTCCCAGACCACTGTTTTCTGTATGGCAGGATTACACCTTAAGTTTTGCTTTGAAAACATCTTAGATCTTGTATATTTATCTAGTATGTATTTATCTTTGGCAATATAGTTTTTAAAATTTTTCACTATATTTAACCATTGCACATGATACCCTGTTACATAAGGAGCTTTTCAAACAAGTATGTATATGTCATATGTTGAGTGTATTGTATACATTATTTGAATATTTTTCTCCTAAACTTTTCATCATATATTAGAAAAAATACTTTAGGTTGGCAGTTAAAGTCACTTGCCAATCCTTATCACCTCTGCTTGAACCACAGAAGGTTGAAGGAGAGAACTGCCTACTGAAATTTGACCTCCAACTGCCACATGTGTGCCATGGCAGCACACCCACACACATAGACACCAATAAAGAAATACAATTTTAAGACGCTCTTTAAAGGATTCCACATTTACTGTCTATATGTAGAGAGGGAGCCAGTCTCAGCACTGATGGCGGGGTGCTGTCCTTACTGTCCTTACTGTCCTTACATGTTTCATGTCCCTGACCATGGGATACAGCAAGGGCTGTCTGACTTTGGATTTCCTTCACTGTTCTAACTGGCTAAAACGGTGGCCAAGGGCAAAATACACACAGTGAATTTTTGCCACCCGCAGAACTGAGACCATGTTACTTGAATAAATGACATGTTAAGCCATGCTTGGCCATTATACTTCCTGCTGAGAGTTGTGACGAATCACAGACTTCAAACTGCCATCATGGGGAAAAATGAGATCCTCAGGAGAGACCTGTGTTTGTCTCCCTTGTCTAGCCATTGTGAAGAACAAATATCTAGTAAACAAATATCCAGTAAAATGTCACAAACTGACATTGGAACTTAGCCTTCTTGTTTTCATTACACATATTAAACAAGGAATATCCAAACGCTTTTATTAGTTTTCTCGATCAGTTCCCAATCTGTAATTAGTGAAATAGCAACGTGAGGAAAAAGTTTTATTTTAAATTCATAATGCAAACAAGAGGAAAGACATGCATCTTGAGCAGTAATAAACATCTTCAACAATTTTTTCAGAATTGTATATTTGAAGATAGGATACTTAACATATATGTATATATATATGTGTGTGTGTATATGCATATATGTATAGCTAACAATACACACCATATCTATGCGGCCTTGAGTAGTTGTATATAAACATCTGACTTACATTTTGAAGCTTTGTATCCTCCTTAGAAGACATTGATCAGTAAGCATGTATTAAATATTAATAAGCTTATCATGGTTTAAGAAGCTAATTTTCTGCTGACTGTATTTTCCAATGAAAACAGTAAAGCTAAAATTAAGCAAAACATAATCAATATGTTTCAAAATATTAAATATACTGCTTGTTTGCTTTGTGAGACACATTTACTTGAATTTCTTCTTTCCCAACTTTAGATCCAAATCACTTTGCATATTTCAAGCAAAGGACCTACTTCTTAAATCTTTTTTTTTTCTTGCAGTACTAATTTACTTCATTAACAATAAGATCAGGTAAAAATTGACAGATAGAGCACTTACTGTTCAGGTGAGGACCTTTTTTCCTGGAACAATCAATTTCATTTTACATATGTTACTTCAGTGATCTCCAACATTGTTCAAGGATGGTGTTATCTATGTCTTGAAGAAAAAACAGCAAGGAAAGAAATGGAAAGCAACTTCGAACTTGAGTTTATCTTCCCATGCAACTGTTACAATGTCTGCTTTATTGACATTATGAGTCAGATTCAAATTTCATACTTGCAAAGTACCCAGAGGGATTACTGTGTGTAATCGCCAATGTCCTTTGCTTGTTCTAAGCCAACTGCCATTATGGCACTATACATAAATATCACCACCTATGTTTATTCTAAATAAAGTATAAAGTAACTGCTTTCCCAGCTAGGGATGCAGATCTGCTTTGCCAAAAGAAAAGTATGGTTGATTGATAAAAGATCTAGATTTTTCATTTTTTTACTTTTGTAAAATCTAATCTTAAGATAGATTTCTTGGTGAAGGTAAGAGCGTGCCTTACAAGTTGGTGAGAATAGCATCATCATTTCACACAAAATATATGGCAGGCATTAATTTTCAAAAAGTGGAAAAGCCGATTGACCACAGCTATCAAGAGCAAAAGAGACTGGACAATTAGTCCCTTTTTGACATGAAACTGCAGTATAATAGAAGTGTAGTCTTCACTCGTCACCCAGGCAGCTGTCGGATGCTATGCTTTCAGAGGCCTAAAGAGCAAGGTGCAAGCCATCTTTGACTCAGCCCTTCATACTTCTGCTCTTGTTGATGGCTGTTTTGTGGAAAAACTTTGTTTTCTCTCAAGCACTCTCCCATTCTTCCAAAATGCTTTTCTTAAGGTAGATATATCAAAAATATGAATTTAATGCAATAGTTCTCATCACTATTTTATGATCAATATTTTCTTTGATATGAATGTGTCTACATTATAGATTTCTTATATTTAAACTGATAATAGATAAACACATATACAGTTTACATATATATGCATAAAATATGTATACCAGGAATTCATATGTAAACATATATTTCTATTTCATTTGGTTTTGGCTGGTTCCTATCTAAAGTTTTCAGTCTCCTGATGTTAACTTTTATCTTAATCCTTTAGTTTATCTCCAGAGTGAGTTCAACAGCCCATAATTCAGCTTTAAGTTATCAAAATTGGCTTCTTTCTTCTATTTTATACCAGAAGTTTCATCGGAATCAGAAGAGGCTCTCAATTGAGCTTAACTATTTAGTCCAATATCCACCTTAATGCCTGTGAGTAGTGGACATCAACTAGGATTCCTTAACTTTAAGTGACTAAGTGAGCTCCTTTTGAAGACACTGTGGTGATGTCTAATTTGCATGACTTGACTACAGCAAGTTCAGGGCAGATTGCACTTGTCTATGTTAGTGATGTTAGTAAGAGTCAGTGCTAGTTAACAAAGCGGTGTGATGTTTTCATGAAACTGCTCAGTAAGCAAACAGTGTAGCGCTTTTGCTAGTGGATCTAAGTGGCAGTAAGGATGAAGAAAGCATACATGAGAGGTAGCCTAACATAGGATTGAAAATCTGGGCCTCTAGGATCTGGATTTGAAGGCTAGTTTTGCTACGAATACTGAGACTTTGTACCAGTAGTTTATACTTAATGTTTAGTGGAGATTTGTGGTATCAAGCCCATAAGCATCATGCGAGAGCATCTGAGTGTAAAAAAGGTCTTGAAACAAACAGGCCAGAAAAGGTAAACAACCTCTATTATTGTTTTATTGTTCTCTCTCTCTCTCTCTCTCTC
>LOEQ01002348.1:187283-204358 GCA_001685075.1 Bramus lutescens | reverse complement strand
TCTCTCTCTCTCTCTCTCTCTCTCTCTCTCTCTGTGTGTGTGTGTATGTGTGTCATTCTCTCTGTTTCTGTGTCTTTGTATCTCTCTTTTGATTTTGTTTTTGCTTTGTTTTGTTTTTTGGTATCTCTTTTTTTATTTTTATTGAGCTCTACATTCTTCTCTGCTCCCCTCCCTGCCTCTCCCCTCCCCACTTCAACCCGCCCCCAATGTCCCCATGTTCCTAATTTAGTCAGGAGAACTTGTCTTTTCTACTTCCCATGCAGATTAGATCTATGTATGTTTCTCTTAGTGTCCTCATAGCTGTCTGAGTTCTCTGGGATTGTGATTTGCAGGATGGTTTTCTTTGCTTTATGTTTAAAAACCACCTATGAGTGATTAATGTGATAATTGTCTTTCTGTGCGTGGGCTACCTCACTCAAAATAATGTTTTCTAGCTCCATCCATTTTCCTGCAAAATTCAAGATGCCGTTATCTCTTTTTAGTCAAAAATATCTTCTTCACTCATATAATACATCTCGATCATCACACTTTCCCCTCCATTTCTTCTTCAGAAAACAACAGGCCTCCGAGAGACAACAGCCAGACAGGACAACACAAGATACAATAAGACAAGGTGAAAACCCTCATATCGGAGGATGGATAAGGCAACCTAATAGGAGGAAAAGAGTCTCAAGATCAGGCAAGAGAGAGTAAGAAATACATTCACTGCCAGTGTTAGCACAAAAATAAAATGACTTTCTTACTTTATTTAATTAAAGCCAAAATACTCCTCCTTCTTCCAACTCTTCAGTACTAGTACAAATATCAAAATAAATAATCAAATACAGTTTTCATCTTGTCTTTTTTTGAAAGTGAACTACTTCAAATCCTGTTACTGGGATGTTCTTTAGGACTCTGTACACTGGCCACTCTGTTCGGATTACTTTATGATGCTGCAGGATGCTTGGGCATCTTGCAGAAATTCTGAGGTCTCTCTAGTCACACTATTCCTGAATACACAGGATGTGTCAGATATCTTGCAAAGCCTTTGTACCCTTGATGGTAACACATACCCTGTCCAGAGCTGAGAAGTTTGTTGGAGATCTCACAGTCTGGAAACCACCACTCTGCCAGATGGAGAAAGTCTGAACACCTAAGAGGCTGCAGAGAAGATGGAAAAACTAGCTATGAGCAGCCACATTATATTGATGATAACTTCAGGATATTCCCAGATTTCCTCATGTCTCCTGCGTTCTGATGTAGTCCTCTCAGCAGAAACCTTAGGTTCTGCCCCAAATCTCAGCTTTCTATATCTAGATTCTAGAAATTTCTGAACTAAATGTTAGTGCTCATCTTCATCAACACTACCCTGAATCAGACCTGTCAGCCACTGGGTTCCTAGACTGCCTTTCTGCACACTTGAGGCACTAGAGCTTAGGTTTCCCTTGGATACCTGCAGCACTAAGCTCTGGACGCCCTTTGGGTAGCTAATACCATGGTGTTGGCTTCCTTCCAAATGCTTGACGGAGTTTAATGATTCACACCAAGAGTCTTTAGTCTAAAACTCACACCAGAGTATTTAACACAAATGGGTAAACTTTGAGCAACATTAGATAGGTCCTTTTTACCTATCTGTCACAATGCCAAAAAAATGTCCATTAGTCCCCTACATTTCTTTTTGAGTTTTAAATTTCTGTTGTCTCATACACATGCATAAATATACAAATACACATGCATATATATGCAAATACACACATATTTGTTGAATGTGTATATATTCACACACACACACACACACACACACACACACGTTTGTTGAAACAGAATCTAAATTTCTAGATCAAGGTGGCCTGGAGCTCATTGTGTTGTCCTGGATGGCCTTGATTTTGTGACAATCCTCCGGCCTCACCATCCCAAGTGCTGATTATGGGCATGAGCCTCCACACCCAACTGAGATCTTCAAACAATCAAATTTCTCTGTGTTCTCTGTCTATATGATTTCTGGTAATTCTTTAACCTACACAGACTCCATACTTGGTCCATCTCTACATCCCTGTATATTGATTACATACGGCCAGTGTATGTGTGATACTTTAGAAACTTATTATATTTACCCTTGTTACCTGTTCTCTTTAATCTTCAAATTTACTTTTAACTTCATACTCAGGACATGATAACGTTACATTTCAAAGAATATTTTAGTTCCTAACAAGTAGATTCAAATACCATCCCCACTGTACTTCCAACCTCATTGCTAAAATTTGGTTCAGTGAGTTTATGATTTTAACTTAAAAGTTTATGTTCATCCAAATAACCTTTGATACTTTTGCTTTCTTGGTGTAGTTGTTTGATTCTGTATAGATATACCCTGTTTACCAGTTAATGCAAAGGCTTATTAAACTTCAGAAAGTGAGCAGGGAACTCAAGACTGTCAAGTATCTCGAAGGTTCATTAGTTCAAAGGACTGCTAAGCAACCCAGAAACCCCCAGTGATTCCAAATACCAGTTAAACAGATGCCCACCCTTGATAATATCTACTAAAACCCAAGGAGTAAATCTTGTATGTAACTCTGAAGATTTGAGTACTGAAAGACTAATGGGCCCATATAAAATAATCTTCCAACTTCTGGGCTTAGGAAAGCCCTGAAAACAAATTAACTTTAATGCTTTTCCAGGGTTTGTTAACCTTGCTTGCTCAACAGCTGCTCTGCTTTCATAATGAAAGAGAAATGATGTCTTAATGGCCTTAAGGGTGCCAAAACTGGGGGAATGAACACGCTTTCTGTGCTTATCGGACTCTTCCCTCTTGGTGGAGTATTATAGTCAGAATCCAGAAGTCGCCAGACATGAGCATCACAGCCATGATGACACAGATACACAGCAGTTAAGACTGCCATGCAGATTAATTTTCGATTTTGATGCCCAGTTCCTTATTAGAAAAGGTCACAGATTGTCCTACTCTAATGATTAACCCAAGATCTTGCATCTTTCTGGGTTATTTCTGCAATATGTATTGTCTAACTGACTGCTTCTTATTGCAGATTCTGGAAATGCTCATTAAACATGAATTTTGATGGCTATTAAAATGGGGTGTTTCAGCCTCACATTTTCTAGATTTCCTTTTTGAAGGGGGAAATTAAATCACTGGGTCCAAAAATTGCTGAAAGCCCATTTCCATCAAATTGGCCCGAGAATTTTCTTTAAATTTATGCTGATAACATAATCACTATAATAAACAAGTCCCTCTTCAGAAGTCCTTAGAAAATGTAAGGCAGAAGTATTTTT
The DNA here is from genome assembly GCA_001685075.1 of Bramus lutescens. Taxonomy (NCBI): domain Eukaryota; kingdom Metazoa; phylum Chordata; class Mammalia; order Rodentia; family Cricetidae; genus Bramus; species Bramus lutescens. The sequence continues at coordinate 201,094 of LOEQ01002348.1, read as the reverse complement.
ATTCCAGAAACTGATTAGTTAAATCATGCCAGACCAATGGTAGTAGCTGCAATCTGTTCTTATTTCCTGTGTGAGGAAAAGCAGCATTTCTTAATAAATAAATCCTCTTTTGCTTACGTGCTGATGCTAAATATTATATTGCTTGCATCTTTTGATTATGAAATGTGTTTCAATTGTTAACTTTCTGGAGTCAAAGAGAATAATAAGTTCTTATTTTCTCTTTCTGTATTTATTAAACAGAATTGTCACATGCAACACAATAATTAATACATTTAATTTAAATATGCTACTATTGTTCTTGTTTTTGCTATCCATGCTTCTCTTCTTAGTCCCCCATAGTAGGCAATCTAGGACATAGAAAATGCTTGCAGTCTATTCAATACAAATTTTAACTGACGTAACACTCACCCAGCTCTGCAAATCCTTTAGCAACTTATTTCTGCTGACCTTCAATCTATTTGACATAAAGACAGATTTTCCAGCTGTTATTCACCCAGAAGACTTTGCTCATCACTCAAATGGATCATTTTAGCCTGGCCTCATCTTTCTGAGACCTACCCCTTGGTTTGCTCTTAAGGGTTAGATGGTCAATTTAAGTTAGCTACATTTCATGACACTACTAAATTCAACATCTGAGTTTATCATTGTTTTGGATTCTGCCACTAATGTTGTTCACAAAGAACTGGTCAGCTTGTCAACAATCGATGGGAAGAATCAATAGACTAGGCCAAGCCCAGAACAAGGAAAAATGTAACTGGTAGGATAAGACCTTTATTTTTTTATTACTCAGTTCTTTTTGCAAAATGGTTTAAATATTCTAGCTTTGATATGCCATGTATTTAATTTGGGATTACCTTACTAAACCCCAAATTTAGTCAGATGCTAAAATGAACACATATTGGCAGTGGTTCTCAACCTGTGCGTCAAGACCCTTTTGGTGAAAATTTATCACCAAAAATATTTTCATTACTGTTTATAAGAGTAGCAAAATTACAGCTATGAAGCATCAACACAAATAATTATATGGTTGGTGTAGTGAGCCGCGTGGAGCCGCACCTTAAAGATGGTGCTGGCTTCCGCCCCCGCGATCCCGAATGCGAGGGCTCTCTGAAAAACAACTCCATATATGGTCCATGTCCGCTTGGGCTGCNAGAAGAGCTCCGGTGTCGCGTCTTTTCCTTGCTGGATGAGGGTGGGGCGCGACAGGTTGGGGGTAATCACAACATGATGAACTGCATTAAAGAGTCACAGCATTTTAGGCAGTTTTAGAATGACTGTTACTCTAGTAACTGGAGTAGATACTAGCATGGATTTACCCTATGTTTAAAACCAACCAGTGATATTAAGGCTTCATTTTCACAACACAGAAAGACTTTTGTGAGAAATAATAAGGTGTAAATATGTGCTATGGCATGGGTGAACTCTGAAAACATGACTGTGTGAAGGAAGCCATAGAAAGATCATGCAAAGAGCACATATTAGCTTTGCCAGGAATAGAAGAAGTAGGGCCTGGGTTTTGATTGCTAGTGGACATAGACTTACTGAAAATGCACTGGATGGAAATGTGTAGAATTTGACAGTCTAAAACTTTAAGAACCTAATATAACCCTCTTTAAAATCATGTATATTATCAGGGTGAAAGATGGTATGGTAGGTGAATGATAACTTAACTTTAATATGATATCCAAAGCCAGGATCAAATGTACTTGGCTCAATGCCTGGCACCTGCGGTTTGCTAATGTATTTCCAAGACAATGTCTGAAGATGCTAATTTTGACAGCTCGTAACCCTGAAGCAGACAGAGTACTGAGTATCAAGCCGGGCAAGTATATGCATAGTACTAATAGATGATGACCTAGTACATTCACCTGGGTTCTGTTTCTTGGTAACATCATTGCATCAAAACCTCCTGGACCTGAAATTTTCACTAACCTCCCCAACTTTGCCTTGAGTAGCTTGGTGAGGATGCACATAGGGAAGGGCACGTGAAAAGAATCAGAAGGTGTGAGAGCGGTATGGCAGAGAGCTGCTGTTTTGATTCCTGTTGTTTTGACTTAGTTCTTAGTTTCAGTGGGAGCCACATCACTTCTGAATTTAATATTCTGGAACTCAGTAATTCACATTTTTTAAATAGTTCTGGAAATTCTTTGAGCTTAGGTTTGACAATTATTAAGAACTTTTTCCAACTTTACTTTTTTTTTTGAAATGCCAAGCAAAAAGATTGAAATGATACATTTTACAAAACTGCTAAGATTGATATTTGTAAGTCATGTTGTTTAGGGTTTTTATCACTGACCTTGCTCATGAATAAGTAATCAAATTAATATTTCCAGCTTAATAGTTCTCTTGAGCAAAGCCTAGATTTCGTATAATCATATACCTCTAATGGTGATTTTCCATATAGCAGTTAACATATAGATTGTTGTAGACCACTATTTTTTGAGCACAACAACCATAGTCATCTTTATCAGACACAGCAGTGACTACTCGATTACTACAAGATTGAGCCTGCTGACCCTGCTTCATAGAAAGAGGGGCTAGAGAGGGTCATTGGACTGGGAGGCAAGCTATATGCAATCCTGCTCCATCTTCTGGTGGTCTTGTAGTGTTGGGAGGTACCACAGTATATAGATGTAGGTTAACCGAAACAGATGGGTTCAATGTATTCAGCTATGTGATGTCATCACCCAAGGTGAGGTGTGAGCCTTTTCAGTGATACAATTGCCTTAGTGTCATATGAACTTGTGAGTAGTCCCTGGCACATGCTCTGTAAGACCAATAAGCTCGTTGATTTGCTAAGCTGAACTTTGAGGAAATCATTCCTTCAGTCTGTCATTGGAACCCTACCTGATGTTGGGTACACATTAATTCATCTCACCAGGAGAAGTTCATAAAATATGTTTTATATTAACTTGTGTATATGTGTATGTATATATAATATATATGATATATAATATACATTATATATCTCCTAAATAACTGAAGGTTTCCAAAAATTGATCTTTGACAGTAAACAGTATTTAAACTATAATTTCCTAAAACATCTTAGTCTATTAAACACCACGAGCTATGGCTGTTGCTGACATATTTAATTTCTGAGTCTTCTTATATGCAAAAAGGCTGTTATGTTTTGCCTTATATCCTATGAATGCTGAAAATTTGATAGACTGGTTGATCTTTTTTATTAAATTAAAAGATAATAGAATTTGTGGTGGATCAATGGTAAAGAGTTTGCCTGACATGCAAAGTCCTGAGTTGGTGTGGGAGGTCCTTCTGTCTATACGTTGCTTTTATTGGTTAATGAATAAAGAAACTGTCTTGGCTTGTGATAGGGCAAAAGAACAGAACAGAATAAGGTGGGGAAAACTAAAGTGAATGCTGGGAGAAAGAAGAGCAGAGTCAAAGAGAAACCATGGAGTCACTGCGAGAGACAGACATGCTAAAACTTTGCTGGTATGCCACGACCTTGTGGTGATACACAGATTAATGGAGAAGGGTCAAATTAATATCTAAGAGTTAGACAATAAGAAACTAGGGCTAATGGGCCAAGCAGTGATTTAAATAATATAGTTTCTGTGTGATTAGTTTGGGGTTGAGCAGCTGGGAGCTAACAAGGGGCCCCCCTACAACCCTGAGTTCAATGCCTGGTATTAAAAAAAATTTTCATATAAATAATGCATTATCATCTCCCACTTAAGCTTTGCCGAAATTCAGTTGTTGCTCTTCTTGTTATGTAGTGCACTCTGATAGAGAAAACACTGCAAAATTCAAGTATCAGGCACTTGTAACAAGAACAGCCTGTTTGTTAGGGGCTTCTGTCCTGCCTGGTTTCCACAGCTGCTTAGCCCCCCCAAAAATCACACAGAGATCTCTATAAGTTATAAAGCTGATTGGCCCNTTCCTCCTTCCCAGAATTCTCCTGTTCTCATTGCATCATTTCTGCTTCCTGTCTTGTTTTCCCACCTATACTTCCTGCCTGGCCAATCAGCGTTTATTTAAAACATGATTGACAGATTACAGATAATTCTCCCACACCAGGCACTGACCTTGAATACATGGCGTCTCATCCCTTTCTAATTTAGGTAAGCACAGATGTGTTCAATCTCTTGTGTGAGGTTATTGTTATCTGTAATGAGTAGGTTTTGTCATAGGAGTGTAAATTTCTTAAGAATTCATTCAAGTTCACCTCCCCTGTGTCTTATGCATGCCTGTTTCTTTGAAAAACCTCAACTACATATGGGTTTCTGTTATTTAAGAGGCAGTGGCATTTATTTTTCCCCAGTAAAACATTTCCATTTATAACATAGGAGATTTTCACTACAGGTTCTTCCCATTCAGTTGCTTCTAGTCCTGCTCCATTGGTCTACTTAGCAAAGGGCCGCCTCACCAATGGAATGCACATCAGCTCAGCCATGATCAGGCTTTTCTAAGCAGGAGGACTGAGCTGCCCCCACCAGACTTGTCAGAGAGCTGGGAATGTGTCAGTGTGAGAAGGCATTTCTTCCTGGAGGTTCACATCACCCTGACTTCTAAGCTCCCTAAATACAGTTCCTCATTTCAAGTAGATTACCAGTCAGTAGGAAAGTAAGACTTCTTATAAATAATATTATTCATCCCATGTCTATGGGGTGAATAATCAAAAATGGGGGAGGAGGATAAACAGAAAGGGAAAGCTTAAAAGTCAGAAACTGCTCACCTAAAATTTCTTAGGATATGCAGTTTCCTAGAGACACAATATGATGTTAAATGGGTGAAAAAGAATTGGGACTGTCAAGCTAGCAGGAAACATCTCACAATAGGAAGTTAGTTGAAACTCCCAATCATTGATTCAAATCACCATTCAAAAACCTGTTGTGTTGGGGGAGGCAGCTTGTTTGTTCCCGGCTGCCCAGAACTGAAATAATCACACAGAAACCATATTAATTGCAATACTGTTTGGCCAATAGCTTAAGTGTATTTCTAGCTAGCTCTTATAACCTAAATTAACCCATCTCCATTAATCTGTGCATCACCATGAGGTCATGGCTTACTGGCAAAATTTTGACAGGCTCTGGCAGAGGTGTCTGTCTCCTATGGTGGTTGCATGGCTTCTCCCTGACTCCACCTACTTTCTGTATGTATCTTCCAGCCTTGCTATATTCTGTTAAGCCATTGGCCGAAAGCACCTTCTTCAATAACCAATGGCAATAAGACATAGTCATAGCATACAGAGGGGAATCCCACCACACTGTTGTGTTGTGACAAGTTCTCATGTAGACCAAGTTGGCCTTAAACTTATTGTGTAATGGCAGATAACCTTGAATTCTTTTTTAATTATCAATTGATTGATTGATTGATTTTACATACTAATCAGTTCCCTTCCCTCCTCTCTTCCCACTCCCTCCCCCATCTTCCTTCTATTGCCTCCCCTTAACGTCAACCCCATTCCTCCTCTGTCTCCATTCAGGAGAGGTAAGTTCTCCCATGGGAGTTAACAAAACATGGCATATCAAGGTGAGGCAAGATCAAGTTCTTCTCCCTTCATCAAGACTGGGCAAGGCATCCCACCATAAAGAATAGGTTCCAAAGAACCATCTCTTGTCTTTAAGGACAGATCTTGGTGCCACTGCTAGGGACCCCACAAATAAACCAAGCCACAAACCGTCACCTAGATGCAAAGGGCCTAGGTCAGTCCCTTCTGGGCTTCTAGCTGTGAGTCTAAAGTCAGTGAACTCCCACAAGCTCAGGTCAGCTGTCTCTGTGGGTTTCCTCATCATGATCTTGACTCCCCTTGCTCATATGATCCCTCCTCCCTCTTTTCAACTGGACTCCTGGAGCTTGGCCTGGTGCTTGGCTACGGATCTCTGCATCTACTTCCATCAGTTATTGGATGAAGGCTCTGTAATAACAATTAGGGTAGTCACCAATCTGATTACAAGGGGAGGCCAGCTCAGGCACCCTCATCACAATTGCTAGGAGTCTCAGCTGGCATCATCCTTGTGGTTCTTGGGAGTTTCCCAGGCATCAGGTTTCTCCCTAGCCCAATAATGGCCCCCTCTATCAAGATGTCTCTTTCATTACTCTGCCCCTCCATCCTGCCCCCCAGTTTAACTATCCTGAGCCTTCATGTTCCCATCATCTATAGCCCCCTGCCCCCAGTTTATCCAGGATATCTCATCTATTTTCAGGAAAATTCATGTGTCCCTCTTAGGGTCCTCCTTGTTAGGTAGCTTCTAAGGATTGTAGCCTGGTTACCCATTGCTTTACATTTAATATTCACTTATGAGTGAATACATAAAAGTATTTGTCTTTCTGGGTCTGGGTTACCTCATGCAGGATGATTTTTTTTCTAGTTCCAGCCATTTACCTGCAAATTTTATGATGTCATTGTTTTGTTTTGTTTTCTATTGATTAGTACTCCATTGTGTAGTTGTACCACATTTTCTTTATCCATTCTTCCACTGAGGGGCATCTAGGTTGTTTCCAGGTTCTGGCTATTATGAATAATGCTGCTATGAACATAATTGGGCAAGAGTCCTGGTAGTATGATTGAGCATCATTTGGGTAAATGCCCAAGAGTTGTATTATTGGGTCTTGAGGTAAATTGATTCCCAATGTTCTGAGAAACCCTCACACTGATTTCCAAAGTGGCTGTACAAGTTTGTGCTCCCACCAGCAGTGGAGAAGCCTTCCCCTTACTCTACATCCTCTCCAACATAGGTTGTCATTAGTGTTTTTGATCTTAGCCGTTCTGAAAGGTTTAAGATTGTATGTCAGAATCATTTTGATTTGTATTTTTCTCATAACTAAGGATACTTAACAAGTCGTTAAGTGTACCTTGGCCATTTAAGATTCTCCTGCTAAGAATTCTCTGTTTAAAATCTGTAACCCCATTTTAATGGGATTATTTGGTATTTTGTTATCTAGTTTCTTGAGTTCTTTATATATTTTGGATATCACTTCTCTGGCAGATATGGGGTTGGTGAAGATCTTTTCCTATTCTTTAGGCTGGAGTCAAGGATTCTAGAAACAATAAAGAAACCTTCAGCTTCTGATCATCATGCCTCCCAAGTGCTAGAGTTGCATACAATCTTTCTTGTGTTTTATGCCATGTTGGGGATTAAACCTGGAGATTCCTGCATGTTAAACTAGCACTCTACCAACTGAGCCACAACCCAGACCTTCAGTATTTTTCACTAAAGAGAAGAGATGTATAAACCTGGAAAATGGATGAGAGAAATGAGGTATCAGGATAACAAGACTGTCCAACTGGCCATGGCTAACAAATTATGTGGCAATCTCACTGCCCTGTCTGTGTGGCAAGAGAGATGTAAATTTAGAGAAACACCTTGTCCATTGTAGGGCATTTCAGAAAATCCTAGAGAAAGACACAAGTTTACAGGGGCAGCGCAGTATTATATTTCTGCTCAAAAACAGCATGAGGCAAATTCCAGAAACTCAAGCATGCACCCCAATGTCACAAGACCCTCCAATACACAAATGCTTATCGGTATGGGAAAATTTATCCTCTGTGGATGCAGAGAAGCAATCTCCACTTCCCTCTGCAATATTACTGATGCTAAAAGATATAGCACAGTCCTCAACTGAGAGGGAAGTATGTCCACACCATCTAGAGCTATTCAATACTTGTCCAGAGTAAGTCAACCCTTGGCTAAGTATTGTGCCCTGCTGATAGCTAGCTGGCAAAACTGGTATGGATTTTATTTTAAATAAGTAGAGGAAAATTATTTATGGTCATTAGAATTTGCACAGCTTTTGTTCCAGAATAAATTATGTACTCTTGATAGGAGCAAACGATCTAAGAGGTTTGCAGACTTAATAAATACTGGCATGGTGTCCCAATCTTCAGTCTGATTTAGGAACTGCAAAGGCAATTCTAACTCTTCTTGGGATGAAGTTGTGGTTCATTTCAGGTGACCAGTGAAGTGAGGGAGCTCTAACATTCTCAATGTGTCAGTTAACTGATCTTGGCAAGCCTAGAGCATTCTGAAGAGATTTTATTTAAAGGAATAAATTTTTGCCTCTACTTCGGTGGCATTTTGGGGTAGTTTTCTTAGTTGCTATTGTGACTAAAAAGTAAATTTATCACCTGTGCCACCATCTTTGTACAATACGCCATTTTAGAGAGGCTGGAGGATTGCCAATGGTCCCTCTGAGAGTTGCACATTTAACAGCTCTCTCACCCACCTCTGACACAAAGAGAGAGCAATGTGAACGTTCTCCCTTTGAGACCCAGTTCTACCATTTCTCCTCTCTGTAGTGTGTGAATCTGTGAATCTTTGATCTCTTCCGTTCTCCTGAAGTCTTCTCAGCACACACACATCACACTCCATCACTTTCACATCTTCGGATAGAAAGGGTACTTTTCAAGCAGCCCTTCTCCTGGCTTCTCTTCCACTCACAGACATGAACCTAGGTAGGCTCTCTATGCTCACCCCCTGGACTTCCGCACCTCATGCTCTATTCAGTGGTAATGGCAGAGGTCTCCTCTGTATGTCTTGCTATAATTAACTCATGATGCCTCACTGCAGACAACACCATAGCTTTAAAATCACTCGTTCCAACTTTCACCCTCATTTTACTCTTTCTATATTCCTTATTATTGTTTCCCTCTTTTCCATTTGTGCTCCCTCCTTTCCCCTCTAATAGCCTTTAAATATTGTTGTTGACTTTCCCATCCTTTTGTGCAGAGCTTCAAAGATGTGCTTTCATCCTGGGAGCTCAGATCTGTACCATCACAATGGAACCAGCATCTGAGTAGCACACCCACAATGTCCCTTGTTATGCAAGTGCTGCACCCAAATATCACATAAATCACTTCAAGCCTGGCTTGATCATAACCAGCTTCCCACATTTCATTCCACCACCTAGATCTGATCAGGTTCAACTTTGGGAATTTCTCTTTTTTAGAAACTATTTTATCTTTTTAAAAATCCTATGTATGTGATGTGTGTGTGTGTGTGTGTGTGTGTGTGTGTGTGTGTAAACATGTTCTTATGTATAAATGTGGGCACATGAATGACACAATGCTCATTTGGAGACAAAGACAACCTGGAGCCCAGCTGTTTTCCTCCACCTAGAGACAGGATCTTTTTGTTGTCTGCAGCTGTGCAGGCCAGGCTAGCTTCCTTGTGAGCTTCCAGGCATTCTCTTTCCTTTGTCTCTGCCTTCCATCTCAGCACAGAACCACATGAGGTCACATATTCCTGCAGATATCCTTTCCTGTCACATTCAGTAGACTAAAAGCATTCAGTCTGTAGTCATGTCTAAAAGCCTTGAAAAACTTGAAGACATTTTAACATTAAGCCTTGCAAATATAAAAATCTCAAAGGAAAGAAATTAATTGAAAATATAAAATTCCTCTAGGACAATCTCATTCCTCTCTCCTTCCATGAACCTCTATAATCTGTCATCCACTCTAGCTCTTTGGATTGTATTGTTCTAACATTAATTGCATGTGTGTGTGCACAAGAGAGAGAACACAGATGCACACCACACCTCATGTGTAGAAACCAGAATACAACTTGGGTATATCAGTTCTCTCCTTCTACCATGTTGATACGGAAAACCAAACTTAGGTGGTCAGACTTGGCTGCAAACAGCCCTACATGTTGAACCTGCCTTTCACTATTCTGTAGGTAAATAAGAACACTATCATTTCTTTGGTTATTCCTTTATGTCACTTGGTATAATGTCCTCAAGATCCATCCAAGTTACAGTGTCTGTGGGAATTTCCTTCTTTAAGACGTAGAATTCTGGCTTTATACATTACTCTTTTTTTTTTCATTTACATGCACATGGGCACTTGGGTTGTTTTTTTTTTTCCTTTTAGTTACTTTTAATAATGGCTCTCATAAGCATGAATATACAATGTCTGTCCAAAGTTCTTATTTCCACTCTTCTGTCTGTGTATATGAAAATGGAATCACTAGATCATATGGAAGTTATATTTTTGATTTATTGAGAAATCACCAAACATATATTACAAGGTGGTATGGCTTTATGTTCACATCAGGTAGTGAGCCCTCCAGTGTCTTCATTTGTGCTAAACACAGTTTGTCCTGTAATAAAGTTTAATTTCTTTGTAACATTCATTTGTTTTCTCAAAGATGAATAATTTTAAGGATGTTTTCATAGGCGTAATGCCCATATCCTCAGAGACATGACTATGCAAGCCTTTCAGCAATTTCAGTTGGCAGGTTGCTATTATTGTGGACTCTCCTTTGTGGTGACAGAAATGAATCATTCATTTTCAAGTTATTTCTTCGCTGAAGTTATTTATTACACGTTTGTTTATATCACATGGCTCACAAGAAGCTATATGGAGGAGCTAGTGAATCAGCCTGTCTCCGTAGGCTACGTACCTAGCTTATAAGCAGGAGTTCTATTACTCTGGCAAAATGTAAAAGCATGTCTTGGAAAGTGAGTAGTCAAGTAATATGCTCAAAAACATACATTTCACTGTTTCCAGCAAAAAGGCCTTTGTCCATAAACAGAACTCCTGAAAGAAGGAAATGGTGCATGGCTTATGAAGGGCGTTTCAGATAAACAGCCTTCCTGGTTCTGTTATCAACATTTTTTTCTGAATTAGCCTGTGAGAGTATCACAAAGCATAAGAATATGGAAATTCATATTTTACTTTTACAATATTTCACAGATATATAAATAACTAATAAAGCTTTTCTATTTGGGTCAGGTAGTTTGTTTAGTATTTCTGCTAGGCCAATGTACAACTGGCTGTTTCCTTTGCATTTTAGTTACTTTCTGTGGTCATGGATATCAAACCTAAAGGGCCTTTTCCCATTCTAAGCCAGGTTCTACTACTGAACTATATCCAAAGCCCATGGTTTTATGGACTTTATTCTGTTATTTCAATCTGAAATCTTAAACATTCAAAACTATTGTTATGGTATAATCACTCCAAAGAATTTAGCAAAGAAGTATTCATAGTTTTAGAAAACCATTTTTCCCATATGACTATGGCATCTCCATTCCAACGATAAGTCCACCTGAGTCAGCATTTAATGTATTTAAAAACAGCTGGCAGTGGTGGCGCACACCTTTAATCCTAGCACTCAGGAGACAAAGGAAGATGGATCTCTGAGTTCAAGGCCAGCCTAGTCCACAGAGTGAGTTGCAGAACAGCCAGGCCTACACAGAGAAACCCTGTCTGAAACATTCTGCCACTATCTTAGTTAGGGTTTCTATAGTTTCATGTGAAGAGACACCATGACTATGTCAACTCTTATAAAGGAAAAACATTTAATTGGGTCACTTACATTTTTAGAAGTTTAGTTCATTATCATTATGGTATGACATGGTGGCATGCAGGCAGACATGGTGCTGGAGACAGAGCAGAGATTCCTACATCTTGACTTGCAGGTAACAGGAACTAGTCTGTCTCACTGGGCATGGCATATATCAGACCACAGAGCCCACCTCCATAGTGACACACTTCCTCCAACAAGATCACAATGACTTCAATAAGGCCATACCTCTTAATAGGGACATGCCTCTTAATAGTGCCACTTCCTTTGGAGATGATTTTCTTTCAAATCACTACACTGCCTCCTCAGAACTCATGCAGTGGAAGGGGAGACCTGACTCCTGACAGTTGTCCTCTGCCCCTCATGGGGCAAATAAAAATGTAGCAAAACTAATGGCATAAAATAGATTAATTTGAACACGAGTATTGATCAGGCCTCAAAAGGAAAGAAGATATTACTTAATATTGGAAACATCAAAGACCTTTTCAATAAGCACCCATAATACATGTTATTATATATCATTGTATTTTGTTTTATAAAGAAAATTTGGAGTTTGCTAAGAAGAGGCTTCATTACAGACTTAAGCATGACTAATTGAAACAAGACACACAGACAAAAGAAAAGGACAGTTTCACATACCCATGAAGAGTTAGAGAGTGTGAGCATCTCATGAATCACTCATTACTGTTTAAAAAGACTCTTCACACTTCAAGATGCTTTCTTTCTTTTTTCTTTATAATCACTCAGTTGTCACTGAAAGAGTTAAGAAATCCTAAAAAAGAAAAATGCTATGTGAGAGTGGTAGAAACTCTAAAGGGCTAGAATCTCAAGAATTATAAATGAATAGAACCAGCAGCATCTATTCTCTTACACCTGTTGCCATAGAGACATTGCATGCTGTTGTGATCCAAAGGGTCAAGGGTCTTGTGACCTGATGAACCATCATTGAGAGTAGATGAGACACAAGCAGCATGCATTTAAATGAAGAGATTTTAAATACAAAGCCATTGATTCAAAGCATTTCTGTATAGTTTAAACTATTTGAATTGCACATTTAAAATGTTGGCTATGTGAGTATCTACCTTGAAGACTTACTCTTTTTACAAAACTGAGCAGTTGGTCAGAAAAGCACACATGAGTTTTGCAGTCCATTTATCCCAGAGGATTTGAGTCAGTTATCAACAACAGCATCCTATTTTATAAAAATAAATAAGTTAAACCAGCTGAAACAGATAAGCCACCCTGGAATAGAAAGCCTGGTGTCAGGGAACCCTTGATTCATTGGCACTATGCAGACAGACACAGCATCTGCACAGACTGTTTCTGGAGAGTTGTGACGCCAGCACTTACACTCACACAAGAGCCTGCAGGGAAGCCAGACTTCACACCTCCACCCTCAGTGTTCTAACATAAGGAAGAAAATCTGAAGTCATGGCATCCAAAAGGGACTTCCTGGAGATAGACAGGATGTTTGATCCTGCAATATCCAAGAGCAGCCTGCTGCTTCTGCCTAATGCCTTGTGTGTTTATGAAAGAAAATGCCATGTCATGTTCTTAGTCATGTACTTAAAGGTAATAATAGACAAGAAAAATAATCCTTGGACCCATGGATAAACAGGGCTAGAAACCCCAGAGATTCGTGTTTCCCCAGAAATACTCTCTAAAATGGTACCACAATGTCTCAAAAGAAATGTGTATTGGAAGAAGAGTCTGTGACTTCATGATGTGGCCATCTGTCTCACCTAAGACATCACAGAACTCTAAAGACAGCTGTGAACCAATGGCCAGTGACCTCTGCTAGATGCATCACCAGCCTACTGTTCACTTCCTCCCACTAAAGCCACTCATCTTCTAAACAAGATGCTTGGGCGTCCTTGGCAAGAACAACAAACCAGCACCATTCCTGAAAGCCACACTCCATCAGTGCATTTATAGAGTTCTCAAGTAACCACAGAAGAGAAAACACAAAAAACATTTGAACATACCCTGACCCTCAACAGGTACACATTACTGGAAAAGAAGCACATAAATTATAATATGGAGAACTGGGAACCAGGAATACAGCTTAGTCAATGAAGTGCTTGTCACATGTCACCAAAGCATGACAACTGAGTTCAGGCCACCTGAAGCCATGGAAAAGACCAGGTGTACTCCTCTGTCATGTCACTACTGGGGAGGGAGAAGGAGGAGAGTCTCTGGGACTCATTGGTCATGTTGACCCTACCTATTCAAGAGCATGGGAGATCTTTGCAGCTTCTGGTGGTCTTCTTCAAATTCATTCTTCAAAGACGTAAAGTTCTTGTTAAACAGGTCTTTCATTCTTTGCTTAGTGTTACCCCAAGATATTTTATGTTATTTGTGGCTTTTGTGAAAGGTGATGTTTGTAGTGAAAGGAGAGCAGGCCTGCTTTTCATCCCGCCCAGCTCCCGCACAGCTAGCTTATACCCCGAAATAACAACACATAAATTGGATTCATTTAACCATTGCCTCGCCCATTATATCTAGCCTCTTCTTGGCTAACTCTCATATCTTGCTTAATCCATA
>LOEQ01002348.1:114961-176036 GCA_001685075.1 Bramus lutescens | reverse complement strand
AAAAAATAACGACATCTTGAATTTTGCAGGAACATGGATGGAGCTAGAAAACATCACTTTCAGACACAGAAAGACAATTATCACATGTACTCACTCATATGTGGTTTTTAAACATAAAGCAAAAAAAAAACAGGCCACAAATCACAATCCCAGATAACCTAGACAACAACGAGACCCTAAGAGAGACATAGGTGGATCTAATCTACATGGGAAGTAGAAAAAGACAAAATTTCCTGAGTAAAYTGGGAGCATGGGGAACTTGGGGGAGGGTTGAAGGGGAGGGAAAAGGTGTGGGGGAGCAGAGAAAAATGTAGAGCTCAATAAAAAAGATTAGGTTTTTGTCTTTGTATTTTTTTTCTTTTTTGTTTGTTTTTGATGCAGGTTTTCTCGCTATGTAGTCCTGGCTGTCCTGGTACTCACATTTAACCAAGCTGGATTCAAACCTACAGAGTCTGTGCTTCTACCTCCTCAGTGCTAGAATTAAAGGCATATGCTAACATGCTCACAGGCAGGATATTTTTGCTTTCAAACATAGTATTTCTTTAGCTGGAATATCAAGTCAAAACTATGTTTGCATTTCTAGATTTGAGCATATTCATCAGATTCTAGGTTATATAATTTTGAATTAAATTAGCCACATTTAGATAACAGACAAAAAATTAGAAATCAATTTTATTAGTTATTCATTGTAACTATCTAGCAAGTAAACTTTCGAAATGATCACACACAGATAAAAATTACCCATTCCGTAAAAGCAATGTTCTGAAGTGTCCTGAAGTCATGTGCAATTTCCAACTTCTTGATACATCAAGAGAACATATGCACAGGCATCCATTTTGGCATTTACGGAACAAAAGTCCCTTAGATGCAGAATTCCATCGGCTGCTCAAATGGGAAAGTCACTCTGGGTTTGCTTAAAATTTTACACATCCTCTCACTGACATTTAAGATCAGTAATTGGCTGTGAAGTGCTCAGTGATGCTTTTAAGTCAACTGTGGTGTATATATATATATATATAATATTACATAATATNATACTGACTCTTAGCAGAGAGAGGCTGGTGGGAGCATGCCCAGTCCAGACAGGATGCACACATATATAATATATTACATAATATATATTGTTTATGCATATTATATATAGCACTATGTTTTTAAACGTCATCATTAAACAACTTACTACTTTCCAACTGACTCCTCCTAACCTTGGCATTGTAGTATATGTATAAAATTACCTTTGAAAATAACCGTCTTAAAGATTCTGAGGGGCTGAAGAGACGGGTAGCAGTTAAGAACACTTGCTGTTCTCTCCGAGGATCCACATTTAGCTGCCAGTATGCATATGTTGTCTTTCAATTGTCCATAATTCCACTTTAGAGCATACAGTGCCCTCCTCTGACCTCTGCAGACATCAGGCACACATGTGGGGCACAGGTAAACATGCAGGCAAGTTATTCATACTAATAAAGTAATAGATAACTCTAAAAATGAATTCAACTAAGCCCAGCCCCTTCCCACAAGAAGACTGGAAGACAGCAAAATTCATATCACCGATCTTTGTGAAGACAAGAGTTCAAATCCCAGAATCCATGTAAACCTGGACATGGTACTTTGTATCTGTCACTCCAGTGTTTCTACAGTGAGACTGGGAAGGAAACAGGAGAATCCCAGAAAACATGAAGTCTGGCTGCCTGGTGCATTCAGCACAGAGCAAATAACATGTCTGTCTTCTAGCTACAGACATGCCTTTCAGACTTACACTTGAGGCAAGTATACAAACAACTATGCAGTCCTTTCCCAGGCTCGGCTTCACTCTCCACCATTGTGGGCTCCCAGCATCTCCTGCATGGTCTACTTATTGTAAGAACTGTGTGAAATTTCTGTCCTGAAAACAGGTTCCTCCTCGTTGGGACCCGAGCTACAACCTTTCCCTTACCTCAGCAGTGGACTCCTTGGGTCCATTGGCTCAATAGTTTCTCGACCAAAAAAGTAGGATCCCATGGGTCTCAGTAGAACATCTCTCCTTTCAGGAAGTTACTTTTTCATCTTCCCAAAGTCTTGCAAAGGGACCACCACAAGTAATTCATCCAAACACCAGGGAACACTGGGAAACACTAAAACTACTAAAAATAGAGCAACCTCCTGTCATATCTATAAGAAATTTGTATCAGCTGCAACACACGAATATAATGTTTAATTAGCATCTTTTAATTATCACTGAACCTGTATGTGTGTGTGTGTTTGTGTGTGTCTGTGTGAGTGTATGTATGGGTATCTATATGTATGTGTATATGTATATGTGTAAATATATATGTGTATGTGTGTTGTTTTTCTTTGAGTTTATAATATCATTTAGGTTCAAAACCACCAGAAAAACTGCACAAACACACACAGGTACACACATAAACTCATGTTTACACCGAAATGATGGATAGACAGTATGTTATGAAATGATGGATGGACAGTATGTTGCTGAATGAAACTGTTAAACCTGATGCCATATTTAGAGATTAACACAAAACAAAATAAGATTGCTCTTAATGCCTGCTTTTCAGTTACATAGGTAAAATCTATATAATATTTTTCATTATATAGGTAAAATGGTTTCATTATATAGGTAAAATCTATATATATTCAGAGAAGAAATATTTTTTAAGAATTTTGTGACCTATATTCTGAAAGCAAAGTACAAGAGAATAATTGTAAAGCAAATTAGTCCTATTAATTACATTCTCATGTATCAAGACCAGAAAGAAATATACATACTTCTTGCAAACAAGACAGCTATACTTGCAGCATCAATCTAAACTGCAGCTTCTCTTTAAATGGGAATTCTTTTCATTTGGAGAAAACCATTGCAGCAGCAGTGATAAAATATACAAATCTCTTTCTTTATATCTCAGCCTTTCATTGTGATCAAATAATTTCTAAAAAAAAAAAACCTAAAAGCAAATTAATGTAAGGGCATGCTTAAGTAAATTGAAATGCATGCATAGGTACCCTTTCCATGTTATTAAGCTATTGTAATCAATTTTATATTCCTCCTTAGAGAGTTATAGATATGTGTTAAACATATAAATAATCATGTGTGTGTGTATTTTCACAAGATAAACACAAATATATCCTCACACACCTGTCAAGAGTAAAAGCATGAGCCCCTGGCAGGTGGAAGGAGACTGGCTTCAGCTGCACTAGCACGTAGTCACACTGCCCCAAATCAAGGTAAGAATTTAAATGCAAAAAAGAACATTTATGAATGTATATTTTTCTGTAAATGTGATCCTCAACCAATATTTTAAACTCCATCAAATATTACATGGGAGCTTGTTAGAGTAACCAAGTTGGAAATTCTTAGATTCCATCCTATAATGGCCCAATTAGGTCTGAGGTCTGAAGCTGTGACGCAGCAACCCATGTTTCAGGAAAGTACATAGGTAATTCTGATGCACACTGACGTTTACAAAAACACTAATCCGTCAGCTGTAGAACTGAAAGAGTGCTTGCATGTGTGATTTTAGTTATATTTAGGAAGGCATTGAACAGGGCGGAAGGAAACATGGTGAATAATGGCAGTGGCTATCACTGGGCAGGGAAATGATTTATGATGCTTTGTGTCTGTCACCGAACAGTTATTTTGAGTATTATCAGCTCAATCAGAGTCTGCTTGCTTAAACTCAGAGACCCTGATTTGAACTCTTAAATGACTTCTCATTATGCCTTCTCACCTTCATACCAAGGTCTATATTTTGATTATACAAAAGAGAAAACTCTTTCCACATTAGTGAATCTTCAAATGTTTTGGAGAATAAAGGTAAACTGTTATCGATTGAACACATGGGGAGTTTCGCAAATGGAAATAAACATTGCCTTGCTTGAGCATAGAAGGCAGGCTTGGAATTGGAAGGCAACTTGAATTCTCAACCACTTCAGATTTCCTAAGCCCTTTTATTTTAAGGAACATGACCTTTCAAAAAAGAACTTTTCCAATTCCGTCGTTCTCTAAAAGCCTAAAATACATAGTTCTTTTCCATAGCAAAATGAGTCTGCAGTGGGGGGAGATGAAAAGAGCGGTGTAAGAGCTGTACAACACAGAGCCTAATGGAGCAGAGGGAAAGTCCCCCCTTGTGGCTCAAGGGTGTGTCGGTCATTGGGACACCGCAGAAAGCACGGAGTCCCACAAAGTAGCACTACCTCTGCCGCTGAAGGTTGCTGTATTCTGGATCTCGGAGCATGGATGTCAAGGATCAAGATTACCCAGAGCCAGCCCTCCACCAAGGGCCAGCAGAGTGGATAAATGCCTCCTACTCCCCTCCAGTTGAGGGGATCTGAAGCATGTGCCTTGTGTCTTGGAAAATTTCCAGAGTTTTTCTGTGAGATCACATTTCAACCTTGCTATGTCAGTGTGTGCTCTAGGGGATTCCTAGTCTCTCATTACTTTCCTATGTCCTCTCCAGCATTCCCTGTAACTCTTACAATAGATAAATATATAAATAGATTTGCCTTTGACCCTCTGTCTCAGTGCTTCCTAATAAATATATAGGAGACAGACATGACCTGTATTATATACAATATATTTATAAAAATTCTTTGTTAGCATTCATTGTTATCATTGTCACTATAAATTTAAAATTACTACATACTGTTTCTGGGAGACTTGAGGAGTCCTCTAAGTTTTTGTTGTTGTTGTTGTTGTTTGATTGAGCTCTACATTTTCCTCTAAGTTTTTTAAATGAAGTTATTAAATAATTACAAAATGAAAGAGAAATATAGAGTTAAAAGTCAAAGTGCTTTTGTCAATAAATGAACATTGGAAACAACAGCATAAATCAGACCAAGTCCTGCTTCTCAGGATATGAGGCATTCGGGGGCCAGGTAAGAGTTCACAGATTTGTCCTGGGGAAAAGTGACCCAAAGTGGTAGAGTATGAGAGGCTCATGGGAAGATGTTGAATAACCAGGTGAGAAGTGCTTCAGTGTTTTAATACCCAGTGGGTCCCCACTGCTGCAAGCCAGATGAATATCCAAGAAACATCCTTGACACTGCACATAAATATCTTCTAGCATTATAATCTAGCACCATTTGCGAAGGAATCAATGCAATTTGCATAGAAAATAACAACCAAGAGGGACTCTTTCCTTAAGAATCAAGTTTCAAAGAAAACAAATATGAAGAATATGGACAAATTTTTAAAAACACAATGCAGAAATTCTTACAATTCTGGGGGAAAATGACTATCAACAAAATCTTCCTGCTGATGTGAGCATAACTTCTCCACAAACGTGAGTTTAATGTGCCAATTGAAACACAATGCGCTCATGATTGGAACACAGCCTTGCTTCTCATTATTCTATAAGCATACACAGAGTTCATTCTGAGCCAAGTGCTGAATAAAAAGGTGAGCAAAATACCCAGTGGCTTGAAAGGTTTCTAATCTTCAGGTATGATCAGAAAACTCAGAGACCAGTAGTCAGTCAAGGCTAAGTATGCCAGGAGTGGCCTTGTCATCAGAATAATTCACTACAAACCTGTGCAATTCACTAAAGTGTGAAAGATGAGAATGTGAGAAAAAAGGGAAAGAACAAAAAAAGAAAGAAAAGAAAACTAGCAAGGTCCACTTTTAACATTCTTGAACTTGACATTTTCAACCATTTCCCAAAAGCCTCACGACAACTTCCTACTGGGTGATAAAGAAAACTAAATAAAATTAAAACGAACTCTACCTAAATTTGTGCAAACAGGTAATGAACACAATAATTCATGTATTATACTTCACTACAATTTTTAAACTGCTCAGCAAACAGACAACGCACCTCATCACTAAATAAGACACTTTTTTTCTAGTCTCACTATGCACATTGTTTATATTTCAATCGCTATACTCACAACAGCACAGTTAGCAACTTTCTTGTCTGTGCCCCACTTGTCCGCCACACATATAGAAAATAACATCCCCATTTGATCTCAGATGCAGAGCCAAATGAATTGTAATTATTCTTCCATGGAACAAACACTGATCTATGACAGGTTATTTTTATTAGTCAATTAGTTGTTTTTCTACTAACGTCATAAGCATGTACTAATTCACCATTTCCAAGAAAAAGCTAAGTTACAAATAATTGCACTCCAATCACATGGTGTTTCCACCAACATATCTATCTTGGTTCTTTCAATAGAGAAAGCAGTCACCCCAACTTCTGTGCCATCATGGCACAGCTTTCCTTTAAAAATAATTTGTTACACTGGGGCTCATAGCACAGTACTGTATTTCTATCTATCTGAAAGCCTGAGCCAGAAGGATCCCAAGTTCAAGGTCTATCTGGGATTCATTTATCTCTCTTTTTTCTGCAATTTTTATTGAATTTTTTCTTTGAAATTTTTATGCATGTATAAAATGCATTTTTGATTAAAGTAACTCCTCTACGCTTTTCAATAAACTGTAATGAATTCAGATCCATGATTACTCAGTGTACTCAGTGTAAGTGACGGTTGAGAGCTCAACACTACACGGAGCATTTATATCACTCTCTCTAACATGCACGAGGTGTATTCTGACTATCATAGCATCATTTTCACTAATTAACCTCCCACCTCTATTAACCACTTCCTCTTTGCAAATCCTTTTCCATATTCATGTGTTTGGGGTGTTTTTTGTTTTGTATTTTGAGACCAACTCAGTTTGACCAGGATCAACTATGATCGTGGATTTGGAGCTATCCACTGGAGAGCAGTGGGCTTCTCAGCACATACACAATTCAAAATGATCATTGTCCCTCTCCAACAATGAACAGTCAATAGTTCCTCATGGAGGGATAGAAGCTGATGAGACCCTCCTCAACCCATGGCTGACTGTTGATAAATCCAGCAATGTGTAGGACCCTAGCAGGCAGCCATAGCAGCTGTCATGACCTCATTGCCTGTGCCTGATCTGGAAGACAGCACCACACTGACCTTGACTCTTACATCCTTTCTGCCCCATCTTCTACGATGATCATCTAACTGTACAGATGGTGATATTAATTCCTGTTTAGTGTTGAGAACTCAATCTTTACTTCTTCTTAGCACCTTGAACAGACACAGTCTCTGCATTCACTGCAGCTCATTGCAAAGAGAAGTTCTCTCATTAAGGTTGACTGTAATATTTGTTGATTTTGGCAAGTTCTTGCCCCATCTCTAAGGGAGAAGTATAAAAAGGAGCAAAGCTTATGGCATATGGTAGGGCACTTGCCTAGCAAGAGAATTTGAGAGGGTAAGACTGTCTATAAATCAACCTAGCAGCACTTCATAAAATTAGTAATTGGTAGACCTTTTGAAACTTCTAGAATCTCCTAGAAAGAAAATTCCAAGTGAAAATAAAACAATTCAAAAGAGAATTGTTAAATAATTCAGGTATGTTTAAATGGAATACTATGCAGCTGTTAAAAAGAAGAAATCTAAACTCTTGCAATTTGTCTTTGAGAAATTTTTAGGAGTTATTTTTTAGTGAGTGAGAAAAAATACAAAAATGATTGCATAGGTAAGTATTTCAAAAATTCAAAGAATAGCAGTGGAAACAATTTGTGCAGAGAGAACTAATGGAAGTCCACATGCTAAGCAGCTAAGGGCACCACTGGGTGAGTGCAGGTAGGAGGCAGAGCTGATGAATTCTGTACACTGAATCACTCTCTTGGTTAGTGAAAAAGACCAGAGCGTGATGATTTAATACAACCATGGTCTTTAAACCATCAAAATGCAGACAGTACACCAACATCCTCTGAAGGCAGGATTCTCAAAGACCAACCACATGGCTTCATTGATGAAACAGAGCTCTGCCTCCTCAGAAGAGCTTTCTTAAAGGACATAAGGATTTACTTCCCAACGTCCAATATTGTATTGTTCTGGAAAATTAAGTGGGCATTGGGCTTTGCTGTCCAAGAGACTAGAGTCTCACAATTTATTATTGTTTATGCTGTATTTCCTCTCTGACTTCTTGTACACTCCACAAAGATGAAATTCATGGTCAATTTCACCTGTCCATCAGAGCTACATGGTTCACTGGGAATTAAAATTCACTTAGCAAAGCTGTCCCTTCTTTTCTCTAGATAATGATAGCAATAATCCCAGTTTTAAAATGTACCTTTGCCTGTGTATTATCTATAAAAGATAATGAACACTTCTTGTTGTCTCTGGGTGTGCAGTATCTCCGTTGATGACAGTTTTGCTTTTAATCATTTGTTCTTATTAAAAAGCAGAAATAAGCAGGAAAAAGAAAATGCATGCCATTTGTGACTCTGTAGAGAAATTGCTTGCAAAGCTGTCAAAGTGTCTTTTGATTGTTTAAATTAAGAGATCTAGCTTTTAAAGGGAATGAATGGGAAACAAAAGCATGATAGGAAACTCACTATGGGTAAGTCATCCCCTCACCTTCCATGCATGAGATGCCCAGTGCACTGTGGGTATGTTTGTATGACAGTATGAAAATTCTTCATAATAATTTGAAAGCGCATACACCTTGAAGGTAAAAATTGACAGAGTGAACTAACTGGTAATTTTACATTTTTTAACAGTTACAGATTATTTTCCATTAAGTGGAATACATTTGAAATTATTTAAATGGAAAAGTTGGGTTAAGATGTAAATATTATCTGAAGCATTCTTTTTAAATTTTATTAATTTATTATGTGACAACTTTCTAAATGTCTATAATACATTTTGGTCATACTCATCAACCTTCTCTCTCTTACCCTCTGCCCATTCCTACCAATGCCCTCACTTTCACACACAAAATTCCCAGACTACTTTCATATATTTTTATTTTTCTTTATAACCTGGGGATTTAACCAGACCACTCTCATCAGCATGAACATGATGCTGTCTCCTCAGGCATGGGCACCAGAGGCTACATCACAGAAGACAAAGAAAGTAGTGCTCTTTTGCCTCTGGTTTTCCTATGTGCCAGAATCAGATGCCCTAAACGGAGAAAGGTTCTTAGTTTCCTAAATGCAATTCTTTTATTTTTCTCTACATATTTGCTAATAAATTTTCTCAAATTTGTGTTAATGCTTTTATTGTTTATCTTTTTATTTTTCCTCTTATGAGGAATCACACATATAATTGCATATTTGGGGTTTATGTACCATTCAAGCTGGGGCGAGGAAGGCGCAGATACCTGGTGAAATGGTATTCCAGAGAATGTCTGAGGGAGTGTTTCCAGAAGAGCTGAGGCTGGACTTGGAAACCCAGCAAGGAGGACCCTTTGTCCGCACACAAACGCATCATCCAACCCCTGAAGGTTCTGAATGAAACAGAGAGGCAAAGCAAAGGTGAATTCACTCTTGGAGCTGGAGCATCCCTTGGTACTCAAGCCTTCTGGTTTAGACTGAATCGTATATTTTTGTCATCTCTGACTCTCCGTTCTTTCATCTTGAGCTAAAGCTATACCACCAGATGATGTAGGATTTCCCTCTGTATGCTGTGATTACCAATGATAAATAAAGGAACTGCTTTGGGCCTATAACAGAGCTATAGGGGAACAGAGCTAGGAGGGGAAAACTAAGTTGAATGCTGGGAGAAAGGAGGTGGAGTCAGAGAGAAGCCATGTAGCCCTGCCGGAGACAAATGCTGGGAACTTTACCTGGTAAGACACAGCCATGAGTCAATACACAGATTAATAGAAATGGGTTAAATTAAGATGTAAGCGTTAGCCAATAAGAAGCTAGAGCTAATGGGCCAAGAAGTGATTTAATTAATAGANGTTAAATTAAGATGTAAGCGTTAGCCAATAAGAAGCTAGAGCTAATGGGCCAAGAAGTGATTTAATTAATAGAGTTTCTTTGTGATTATTTTGGGGCTGAGCAGCTGGGACAAGCAAGCAGCCTCTTCCAACAACCAGATGTCCTGAATTTCAACTTGCGGACACCAGTCCGCTAGACTTCTCAGCTTCCACCATGATGAGTCAGTCCCATAGCCATACTCCTTCTTGGTATATTGTGCACAGGCCTGCCTATACAGCCCCTCTCCTGCGGCTCACACTGTTAGTTCCTTGATGTTTGTTACAGCAGTTTAAATGATCTGAAATCCAAGATTTGATACATCTAAGTTTAGTTATGACATTTTTGTTTGCATCTTATTTTCTTTACATCTATTTTTCTGTGCTTTTGTTTGTTTTATTAATATCATGATTATGGTTTTGTGGACTGTGGCTTTTGTTTGTTTATAGAGATTGTATTATAATTTAAGGCCTTTTTAAAAGTGTGTGTGTGTTAGTTTGGTTAAAAGGGCATTTATTTCATTATTTAAAATTATACATTTTTCATTCCAAAAAAAGACAAATTTTGAGTGAGCAAATGTAAATCTTAGGATATTTTGGGTCTTTCTTACCATTTTCCCACATTGTTCTTCTTTGTAGTTTTCCTTTAGTTGTGTTTGTTTTTCACAGTTA
Organism: Bramus lutescens; assembly: GCA_001685075.1. NCBI lineage: Eukaryota > Metazoa > Chordata > Mammalia > Rodentia > Cricetidae > Bramus > Bramus lutescens. The sequence goes on along the minus strand of LOEQ01002348.1, from coordinate 165,619 downwards.
TGTTTGAACACAGGGCTTGCATATTCGAGGCAAGCAAACTGATATTAAGCTTTATCCCAGACCTGCTTTTATGATTGCAATTCAGAATGTTTAGTATTTTATTTCCAAGTTATTTTAAAATAATTTTCATGAAAAAATAATTTATTCTTTTTCTGTCAAGTTTTTTGCATTGAATTATTCTGTTCTGATTACCATGTATCTCAAAGTAATTTCTATAGGAAATTTTCTAAAAATAATGATTTATTTTTGGCTCTCATACCTGAAATTGCTGAATACAAGTTTCTATGGCACAACTTAAACAAAATGGTTCTATTTTCTCTTGCAAATTGAAACTGAAGTTGTTCCTTCATAGGAATTTTGTCCAGCTGTTTTTCTACAAGATTTCTTTTTGTCTTCCATGAAAGATAGAATGTTAAGGTATGACTGGTTTTCTCTTTTCATTTTTCTGGCTTGCTATGAAGTGAGCATTTTGTGTATGTATAATCTGTACATTTTGGGTCTCTGAAGTTTGTTTAAAATAAAAAAATTGTCAATCTCAAATTAAGGTCTTATTAACTTCTAAAACTGTTAGTTTATTTGGTGTTATAATTCCTATGATATTTTGAATTCCTAGATTCCTTATAGACAGAGTCTAATATAGAGCACAGATTTTTCATTGGCTGTCAATCATTCTATATGGCGAGTATTCTCTTCCTAGCCTATGAATGTTCTCAGCTACCACAACTTGATCATGCTACCAACAATCATTCTTTCATTTTGAGTTTTTACCTTTATTTCTATAAAGTCCGAAGAGTTTGTCTAAAAGGTATGTATTGCAAGGCTGTCATGAACTGCATCTCACTACTATACTGAGAACTGCACTGTGCATGGCTTTGTGCAATTATACTGAATGTGTTCCAAACTGGATAGAATGATGTTTTATTGATGATATATCAAAAAACCCCAAATATCACATTTCTAATACCCTCTTTTTTTGCAAATATAAGGTGGTAAAAACAGAAGCTATATTGAGAATTGTGTGTCCTGTTTCAGAATTCAAAATACTGCTAAATTTTGGACCTGGAAGAAATATGCCTTTCCTGTTGATTCCTTCTTTGACAGATACTTCTCCATAGTCTCTGGAAGCTGTGATGAAATGCCATCTATCCTTAACACCTAGCTACAGATCTTTATTTCAAGTACCATATGTTGAAAAACAATATTTGGCTTATTATAAGGACTCTTTATATTTTTAAATACTTTTGACTCCAAGTAGCTAAATTTACAATGTCCTGGAGGATAGGCACTTTGTAGTTCCACTTAATGTTCCTACAGCAATGATCTGGCATCTTCCCCACAATGTCAGTGATGAATTCATAAGTTTCAATAAATCAGCAAAATAAGTATTATAAATCATCAGGCATGCCCATCTTTTCTATATTTTCCTGGAAGTTCATAAAAGCTGATACCATGATAAAAAGCTCTACCTTAAAAATAACTGGAGAAAGGGTTACTTCTCCCTCTTTGTAATTTTACTTGGCTTCCTGGAGAGATATCACTTAAGAAACAAATCCCTCTCAAGTATATGAATAGACTTGGCCCCACTTCCCTTAGCCAACTATAGAAGGCCCTGACTACTCTGGTTGCTGTACTTGCCCTTGGGACAATTGCCATTCTATTTTAACCTCCATCCTTTCAAGTGCTTTGGAATTTAAGAGGACTACAAAGTCCCTTGGTGTATTGAAAACTGCACATATTTTACCTTCCCCTTTGTTCTTCCTCCTTGGCTGAGAACATTCTATCCAGCCTGTCTCCCTGTTTGCCTGTAAGGTTTGAGATGGACTGTCAAAGGAAATCGACAGAGAAGAGAATAATTAATGGTGCTTTGATGCCTGCCAGCTCCGAAGTAATGTTAACCTGTGGGCTTTCAAGTGTCCCATAGTTACCTAATAGCACCAGCTGCCTGCCTGTGCTCTCGCCTGCCTGCCTGGCTTCCATATTCACTAGAGATGAGTGCACATGATGTAAATGTCTTCCACCTTCTACTGTGCTCATTCCCTTCAGGCAAATCTTCCCCACTGTGTAGTTATACTATTATTCCACAAGCATATGTTTGAAAAGAGGGTAGTGATGGTGATATTCAAAACAGTCAAAATTTTTCTGTGAGAGGTCTGAAATGACCATAAAGGTTTTCTTCTCTTTCCCTTCAGCATGCAGAGGGATTCAGGAAATTTCTTGGACCAACAGTGTTCCAATAAACTCAGAACTCTTTCACCCTGTCTTTCAGTGGCTTGGCCATGAAGAAGCAAACAAGGAATTTCCTGTTTTCTAACACTTGACTGTTACTTTCAAAATACAAATAATAGGCAAGTACATACACAATAATGAGTAGGGACTCCATTGAGATTGTGTCTAAGTGGTATAAATAATATATAGTAAAGATTTTTAGTTTCCCTCTCCATGTTTGGAGAACTTCAGTCCTGAAAGTGAGTAAAGATTCATATGCATATAGTGGAAATAAATGTAAAAATGGCAAAAAAAATAGTTCTGGGGTGATGGCATGTGCCTTTAATCCCAGCACTCAGGAGGCAGAGGCAGAGGCAGAGGCAGGAGGATCTCATTGAGTTCAAGGACAGCCTGGTTTACAAAGTTATAGGATGAATAGTAGTGAACTCTGTCTCAAAACAAAACAAAATAAAAGGAATACCATATTCTACCTTAAGTGGTTATTATGTATTTGAGAAACATGCAAAGTCCATTCAATAGAATAAAATCATTATGATATTTAGTTTCATTTAAAAAATCTAAAATGGCTGAAAGACACTTAAAGAAATGTCCAAATCCTTAGCCTTCAGAGAAATGCAAATCCAAACAATTCTGAGAATCCATATGACACCTGTAAGAATTGCCAAAACCAAAATCACTGATGACAACTTATGCTGGAGAGGATGTAGGGTAAAGGAAACACTCCTTCATTGGTGGTGCGAGTGCAAACCTGCTTTGGATTTCAGTATGGTGATTTCTCAGAAAATTAGGAAACAACCTACCTTAAAACTCAGCAATACCACTCTGGGGTATGTACCCAAAGGATGCTCAATCATATCACAACAACATGTGCTCAACTATGTTTATAGCAGCACTGTTTGTCATAGCCAGAACCTGGAAACAACCTAAATGCCACTTGACCAAAGAATGGAAAAGGAAAATATGGTGTGTTTACACAATGGAGTACTACACAGCAGAAAAAATAATAATGACATATTGAAATTTGCAGGCAAATGTACAAATCTAGAAAACGTCATATGGAGTGAGGTTACCCAGACTCAGAAAGACAAACATCTTATGTACTCACTCGCAAGTGGTTTTTAGACATAAAACAAAGAAAATAAAGTAGCCTACAATTCACAATCCCAGAGAACCTAGACAACAATGAGGACCCTAAGAGAGACATAAGTGGAACTAATGTACATGGGAAGTAGAAAAAGACAAGATTTCCCGAGTAAATTGGGAGCATGGGGGCCATGGGAGAGGGTAGGAGGAGAGGAGAGAAAGAGGGAGGGAAATAGAGAAAAATATATAGCTCAATAAAAACAATTTTAAATAATAATGATAAATTCTTCTGGGAAAAGTTTCTTTGTTTCTAAAGATAGTGTAGTTTTGTGTGACTTCTTTGTAATCATGACACTGTTTTTATGAGCATGGAAGTGTGTTTTTAGAAATTCTAATTTTAGAATTCTCAAAGATATCAGGGTGGATCTTTGTAAAATAAGAAAACCATATATCTCAAATTGGAAAATCACAGAACCACTCCAGCAGCATAGTTTCTACTTTGACAAACTCTGTGGTATTATTCCTTGATATACTGTCATTAATTCAGGACTCTAACATACTAATATGTGACTGCACCCTTACCCTTTCTAAGGAGTTTCTGTGATGTATACAACAAGATTATAGCTATACCGTGGTCCATTCTACCATTCTGCCTTCCATGGCTTCAGCTACCTTGGAAGATATGCCTTTTAATTATATGAATATTTTGTGTTAAAACCTCTCTTTTTTTCCAGAAAAATTAAGCTTTTTATTGAGTCTTTCCAAGGGAGGTCTCTGGGATCTTTAGCTTACACTCCCAATAGGACATATTTTACCTATTCAGTATACAATGCTGTTGCTTAAAATGCATTGTTTTTAACAATGATTTAATTCTAATATAATTATGTATATAATTATAAATATATGTCAGGGACCAGCCTCAGCAAAAACACTTCTTGCCAGGGAAGGGGCATGGGGATTTAGAAATATAAGTAAAGAATGCAAAGATGCATGAAAAATAATAAAACACAAACCATAGAATAGTACCGGGAGGGCATTCCAGTGAATACTGAAATCACCAGCATTTAATTTTCCATACACTTTTGTACCCCAATACAAAGTGGGGGGAAGAAGGCAACAAAAGACTTCCTTAACATGATTAAAAGGAAAACTCTAACAGTTAATTGCTTTAATAGTTTGAAGCATCAAGTCATTAACATTTTGTTGTTTAGACAGCAAACCACTGTACACCAAGTATCCTAAAGGCAGCCATTTCCCAGGTAATCTCATATTACAAAAGGATGAGCAGAAGTATGCTTGCATATCCTGACCATCTGTCAGGAAGGAGTGGATCTACCTGTATGAACCATCTTAATGTCAAAAGAACCAAGTAACCACATTCTGAGTCAGGATGTGTACCTATACTTGTCAACTGTTTTAAGCAACCTCCAAACTCTCTGACCATCAGACAAGGTGGAAATAGGCTCACAGTTTTAAGCCTCCACACTAATGTATTTATTTATGATATCTAAAATGATCAAAATTTAATTTGGGCCACAGTCTAGCTATGATTTTGTTGTAGGCATTGCTGAAATTCCTTAGCACGAGTAAGGGTACAATTGCATACTAGTATGTGGCTGTCCTGAATAATTAACAATGCATCAGGGAATAAATCCACAAAGGGCTTCAAATAGAGAAATATTTTCCTGGAGTGGCTCATTTCCAGGCATATTCTCTAGCATACTATCTACCAGTCCTGTTCTGTGATTTTGCAATTTGAGATATGTGGTTTCCTTATCTTACAAAAATTCTCCTGGTCTCTAAGACTTCTCAAACCAGAGATTTAATCAATCAATCAATCAATCAATCAATCAATCAATCCATCAATAAGACACTTTCTTGCTCATAAAAACAATGTCATGACACAACCTTAGCATTGACAAACCCGTTTAGTTCTAGGTATGAATAAGTTATGGGGTTCTGGTCTGGTCACAAAGCCTCCAGGAAGCTGGACTAGATCAAAGCAGTATAAGAACTTTTTTTGAACCATTTAGAATTTATAGATCATCTCTTCACCCTTCTTTAAAGCCAGATAGATGCATGGTGAGTCAGTTTCTTCACAGATAATCAGGACCTGCTTCTTCATCTTCATGTTGTTATTCTGCCTGCCTCTACCTCCCAAGTGATGGGATTAAAGGTGTGCATCACCATCGTCTGGTCTCTATGGCTAACAAGTGGCTAGTTCCATACTCTGATCTTCAGGAGACCTTTATTTGTTAGATCACAAGCAAAATATCACCACACTGCCATACATTCTCCACTCACCATAGTCACCAGCTCCCATGTCTTCTCCATCATAATAGACTGAATCTCTTCAAACTTTAGGCAAAGTAAAGTCTTTCTAACTAGTTAATCAAAATATCTTCAACGGAGTTTAGAAACTGTAGCAACAGGCCAATTTTAATTTCTAATCAAACTTCTTTCTTGACTCAGCCATAGGATTTGAAGTTAAATCCTGAAATTGCTTCGGCTGAAGCTGCTTACTTTGTAAAATGGGAAGAATGCTTTGTTTTGGATTCTTGCCAAATTCTATGCTACTATTCACAAACTTCCAAGTGCCTGACTTGGTGAAAGACAGGCCTCACTACTGACAATTCCCTATAGGAGTGACATAACTCTTCAGAAGAGAAATTGTTTGTGCCCTTCCTATTTAAATGACGTGGTCAGAACTTAATGAAAAAAATCCTGCAAAAATATTGTTATTCTGCTCCTTCTGGGCAGTAAAATATCACCCAATTTGAACTGTATTCCGTTTTAGCACTTACAAACGTAGATGACAATGATTTAAAAGACAACACGACTGGGCTGATTAATCATTTAATGCCCTACAATGAATCACATGTTCCTTGGCTTCGCAGAGGTGCTTGCAGATTTATCCAATGCTTTTCTGTGACACTTCCTAATATGATTCTATTTGCTCTTCAATAGGCAATCTCATTCAGTTATTATATTTTCAGGGAGATAAAAGTAATACAGTGACATTTGGGGAATAAATGCCATTTTCATATATATTTAAATCTGTATTTTTTTCTTTTGAATACAATAAGAATCCAAAGTGACTTCAGTCTGCAAATATATATTTTTACATTTGACTTTCTGAAAATTATATATATATTTTCTTGAATGGTAGTTGATTTCTAATTTTTAATGTTAACCTTTTCTATCTCTTAAGGAAATACTAATAAAAATGGCAAATCCTTTTGTCTAATCATATTGATCCAAATATTGAATGCCTTCTTAAGTTGTTTTTAAAATCTAAAAGTCTGCAATCTAGACAGATACTGCAGTGATTAAGTAAACTATTCAGTCAATTGTGTTAAATAAATTGGTTATGACTAACTCATTTTGATATCACCCAACTCAGCTTACTGCCTTGTCTAAGCATCATAGGCACTAATAAATATTTATTGATTTAAGTTGTTTGCTCTTTAAAGTGAAATGTACTTGTGTTGAAGCTAAAGCAAATAATTTAGATAATGCATGTGAAATGCCTAATACCACCTATTAAGTCCTTTGACAATTCACACCCACCTTCCTCTGATTAGTGAGTTTCATTTGTTCCTCTTTTATTATCAAGCATGGATTTAGTTGTATAATGGCAAATTGTTTTCCCAATATCTATTATCTATTTTGTTTTAGTAATTGTACATTGAGTTCTAAGTCATCTCCCATCATCTTTGGTCTAAGCATCTCTCTCCTGTGAAACTGTATTATTTATAAATGACTTTAGCAAAAAGCAAGAGAAACACACCATGGACGCCAGCAAGAAAATGCTTCTTACATGCAAGTCTTATTCATTAATAAGTGAGCTCACTTTGAAAAGAAAATCATTAACGTTTTCACTCCTATGAGACAATAACTCTGCGGGAGTTAGATCTGATCAGATAATGATTAGATGAACTGTAGGAGGATACAGATTAGCTATGAAATTATTACTTCTGGGAATCTTATTTAGTGCTTTTTAATTTTTAAACATGAAAGCACAAGATCCAAAAGATCAACAAATCTGAGAATACAAGCGGCTAAGAGATTTCACAATGTGTTTCTTAGCAAGGAAGATTTTTGTACAAGAAATATAATTATGAAATTCATTAAAATGGCTGTGTTAGATTGTTTTTCTTGACTCTTTATACCTCAAGTTCTAAGCGAGCCATTTACACAAATGGAGTTCCACTATGAGATCCGCTTTTTCCTTTGTTATCAAAACTACAAAATATGGTTTATATTTTTTATACCACATTAATATAGGATAGTTATTCAAAACCTGGAATTGAAGGTTTGTGAAATACCATGTTTCCCTTCAAGTCCTTCATATAGTTTAGCTTCTAAAGTGGAAAACATACTGTCGGCATTTGTAAAAGTGGTGATACATCTTTTTGTAGAGTTAGAGACTATTAACAATGGATGGATACATACTATGTTCTCTTATTCACTCTACTATTACCCATGAGCAATCCTTGAGATACAGAATCCTATAATGAGCCTGAAGTAATAACCTTAGATCCACACAGCCGAGGATTGCCATAGGCTCATCCATAATGTCCTCTTGAGTGTTTAGGGCTAGTCAGAGCCAACATTGTTATCTGAGTGGGATGCCCCGAACCTAGAACAAGGCTCCAGATAAGTCTCAGTTTTGCCTCGTGGGACACTATGGATACTCACCAACATTCTGCCTATCACACTAGATTGATCAGATGTCTTGACAAATTCAAAGACACATATGTATACACTTACCTTTGTATTAAACTTTAATGCCAAGAAAGCGAATAGGTTGGTTATTCTTGCTTTTTGGTATTATGTTTCTTTCACAAGATCACAAGAAAGTGGAACTGTCAGAACAGTATGAACATGTTGATTTGGGGACAATTTTAATCAAGCAAGATGCAGGCAGGCCAAGTCAGGGCCCCTGGATGTGGATAATCCACACCCTGAGCCTTGTGAAGGCACTCCTGGCACTTCCGTGTTCCGACCATTTTTCATCTGGGATGTGATAGAGTGCCAGGTACTGAGTGTGCTTTGAGCATCTGGTGCTCAGCACAGCCTCTGGCTCCCCATTACTGCTCCGGTCTTCCTGGAAGTGGCAGAGCTTATCTGTACCCATAGCTTTGGAGGATGTCCTAATATGAATTCTAAGCTGTCTAGGCTGCACAGAGCAGCTGAGTTTTACAAGGCTTTACCAGATGCACTGGCAGAGGGAGGGCTCACTTGCACACTGAGATAGCTCTTCTTACTTTGCACAAGGTCCTCCTGTACTGTGGTTCTTTATGGAGGTGGTGCATAGAGATCAGTTCACATTCCAGGAATGCAATGGTTGGAGGCAGGTGATGTGTCTGCTATGCTTACGTAAGAAAATGTATAATATTGAATTTGACATGGTCATAAAAGCAAACTACTGTTCAGATATTGCTGCATAAAGTGGGTAAAACTTAAATTTTTATCATCTTTTTAACGAAACATTTTTATTGATCATTTAAGAATCTCACATAATATATCTCAATTACTCTTACTTCCCAGTCTTCACAGGTCCACTCTCCCACCCTTGGGTCCTCCTTCTCAAAGAAACTAAGAAAAAGGAAAAGAAAAAAGTTCAATTTGTGCTATCCATATAGTCAATGGATCATGGTCAATCTCCTGGTGGCCAGTCCCTTAAAGAAAAGCTTCCCTTCCCCAGTCCCCACCAGAAGCCAGCAATTGTGAGAACTACACTTCAGCATAATTATCACAAGGTTTAAGAGTTCTGTTTGCTGGCTTCCTGTCTAGGTTGTTATTTTATTTGGGGGGCGGGCTTGTCACAGAATCCTTCTATGTTTTTTTCTCAGCTGTGAGTCTGCAAGCACACTGCAGAAGGAGCTTCCTTGTCCTTTATCACTGTGGGTCATAGACTTCCATATGGTACCTGGTGATGGCATGGACTATACATTCACCTGGCCTCCTGCATCAGTATGTTTCATGGACCTCAGCATGGTCTCCGGTGGCAGTACAGACCATGTATACCAACACTGTCTCTGGTAGCAGCCTGGCCCACGGACATCAACATGGCTTCCTTTGGCAGCACAGACCATGTTCATTGCCATGAGTCATCAGTCTGGCTCAAAGCCTCTCATCTCTGATCCACATCAGACCATCATCAAGACTTCTTTGATCACAATCATGCCTGAGATCTTCATCTACATTATTGATGATGTGCATACAAAAACCGTTCTGCCACACCTACTCCTCTACATGGTCCATCGATGGAGCAGGTGTTGTTAATGACCTACTGAAAGTGTTCAATCCGGGCCCAGATGGCAGCCTCATTGGGCTGCTCTGGATAGCCAATTATGATCATCTTCATGATGATCAAGCAGTTTGGTTTGATGTTTCTTTACACAACACTAGGATCCATGAAGATGATAATGTAGCAATGATGTAGCCAACACCAAATATGTGGTATTACAAATTATTACTTTAATTCAATTGAGCTGTAATAAATCATTGCCTTACTAAAATAGTAACAGTATTACCACTTTTTCTTGTGGTGAGAGATGTCAAATTAGCTGGGGATTGGACAGAATAAAGGGTTTAGTTCCTGGCTTACATCTCTTGAATGAAAAGAAATATATATTTACTTGTCTTTCACTCATTGTTTCATATCTTCCAGGCATTATGATGTCATATATTTTGTTTTTTATAACAGATTAAAATATGAAACAGATTGAGACCTAGAAAAATATTTCTTTCTTACATTGCAAGCATCCTCTTAGTAGCCCTAAGGCCCTAAATTTGGGAGCTATTTTAAACTATTTCTTATGCAATACAAAAACTTCCTGCCAGTGTTTGTCCAGCTTCATCAATGTCAAGGACACTGGAAAGAAGTTCAGTATCTCATTAATCAAAATCACCTTTTCAGTCAGTCCTCAGCTATGAGAACACTGTTCTTAACATTAAATTCAAGCTTCTCACTGAAATACATCCCTAAGATTGCAGCCCTCAGTTCTCACTGGATATCAGAAACTTCTAGGGAGCCTTGAAAGAAACACTGCATCACGGGAAATCCATATTCCCATGAAATCTCACCAAACCCAGGGACAGGTAATAAATGGTTTTAAGCAAGGGGAGTCATTTTCCTTAGCAGAATAGTCACTCTTGCCTTACTAAATAATGTTCCATCCATGTCTAGGAAAGCAACGCTTAAAATACTCAAAGGTCCATATGCAAAGAAGACATGGAGTTAGGAGGGGTTTTATTGAGAAGAAGGGAGTGGATGAGGGAAAAGAGTGGGATTTATAAGAAAATGAGTAAAATTTGTTATATAAATATATGAAACTGTGAAAAAGTAGCTTTTTAAAAAATCAGGTGACCAGTTTCATTCCTCAGAGCTTTGGCTTTGTAGGGGGAAGGAAGTCATTCCCTGCCATTCCTAGGCTCATGGAGGAGAACCCTAGATTCAAAAGGTTAGTGTGGTGGTTTGAAAGAATATTGCCCCCATTGGCTCATAGGGAGTGGTTCTACCAGGAAGTGTGGCTTTGTTGGAGTGTGTCACTAGGGGGACGTCTTTGAGGTCTCAGAAGTTCAAGCCTGCTTCTTGTAGATCCAGATGTAGAACTCTCAGTGGCTTCTCCAGCACCATGTCTGCCTGTGTACCACCATGTTTCCTGCTATGACAATAAGGGACGAAACCTCTGAACTGTAAGCCAGGCCCAAGTAAATTCTTATAAGAGTAGCTGTAGTCATGGTGGTCATCTGTCTATGTGTTACTTTCATTGGTTAATAAAGAAACTGTCTTGGCCCCTTTTGATAGGCCAGCCCTTNGGGGTATAAGCTAGCCGTGCGGGAGCTGGGCTGGACGAAAAGCAGGGCCCGCTCCCCTCATCACTACAGCAATAGAAACCCTAACTAAGAAAGTCACATTAGCAGTGGGGGAAAGGGCATACAGATTCATTTAGTGTTGTTTTACATGATATAGGAGTCTCCATAAATGAAGACCCAATAGCCAAGCACAGCTGGATACAAAGTTAAGTCACGGTGTTCTGTAGTAGAGTGAAGTAAAGCTTCTTCACCAGAAGTCTATTATGCAGTTTCTGAGAGAAGTTAAGACTCCAGACATAAAGTATAGTAAGAATTATTCCAACTTGGTCAATGGGTGCTGTAGGCATGAAAGAATTACAACAGGGTATCCTAATAATATGTACAAGTAACTCATGTTATCAAGATGACATAAAGTGCCTGATAGCAAAAAATTCTAGTGTCCCATCCTTACGACAGCTAGCCAACAAAACCATAAAATGTATAGCTATGTTGGGTTCACTCTCATGTGTAAAATATAGATAAACCCTGTTCTGAGTAATAGCATAGACTCTTAGTTCAAAATGCCAACGTTGGGTTTTCCTCATCCCTCCATAGGGTCCTACCTAACCACAAAATATATCAGAAGGGCCTCCTGCTTGTTGTCTGAAGTCATCTGAGTTTGTAAGGGCTTTTTCTTTTCTAAAAGGGAGGAGGGTATTAATATTATTTTTCCATATTAAAAGAAATCATAAGCATATTGTACATCCCAGATGAGAAGACCACCTAAATGCCCTTCATAGCCTCTCTCCATGTCCTTTTCTTTTTCTAAAACAGGCTGTTTTGCAAGGCTGTCTAGCCTGAAACTCTCTAAATAAACCAAGCTGACCTTGAACTCACAGATCCACCTGTCTAGTAAGGAGGCGCAGGGCCCCTTTGTTCCATCCTGCCCGGCTAGCTTATACCCAAAATAACCACACAGAAATTGTATTAATTAAATGACTGCCTGGCCCATTAGCTCTAGCCTCTTATTGTCTAACTCTCACATCTTGATTAACCCATTTCTATTAAAACTGTGTATCACCACGTAACTGTGGCTTACCGGCAAGATTCTAACCTATGTCTGTCTCAGGCCGGAGATTCATGGCATCTGCCTGTCTCTGCTTTCTTCCTCCCAGAATTCTGTTCTGTCTTCCCTGCCTACCTGAGTTCTGCCCTATCAACCAGGCCAAGGCAGTTTCTTTAATAACCAGTGAAAGCAACACAAATACAGAAGGAGCTCCTACACCACACTTGCCTCTGCCTCTCAAGTGCTGGGACTGAAGGCCTGTGCCACCACGCCCAGCACCTTCACAACCTTTTAAATATCTGTTAAGGACCCTCCACACAGCTGGCAGGCCAGACCGATGCTCTGGCAGAAAGAGCAGTTGTTTTGGAGGATTCAACTACTAGCTGCTTTTCTGCCTTTTCTCTGGTCTTTTCTTTCTTAGGAGAGATTTGAACATTTCAAAGAATTGCCGTTTCTGGGAGTGTTGCTGCTATAGGCTTAAGAAACCTCCTGTGCTCAATGGCAATGAGGCCACTTTGGGTTGAGCATCTAAACATCTTAGACTGAATGGGAACATCAGCCATATAAAGCAAGTCAATCATTATATGCACTTCCACAAGTCATATCTTTCTTGAACCCTTTCTGAAGAAAGCAGCAAAGATGACTAGCTAACCACAGAAGAAATAAAGGTCTCCTTGGTGTTTACCACTTGGTTAAGAAATAGGGTCTTTCGCCGGGTGGTGGTGGTGCACGCCTTTAATTCAAGCACTTGGGAGGCAGAGACAGGTGAATCTCTGTGAGTTTGAGGCCTGCCTGGTCTACAGAGTGAGTTCCAGGACAGGCAGCAAAGCTACAGAGAAGTCCTGTCTCAAAAAATACAAAACCAAACAAATAAACAAACAGCGACTTTCATATTTTACATCCTCAGTAGCTATAGCATTGAAATGGGTGGAGGAAGGAGAGGGGAAAAGAAAAGTTGAGGAATGAGTGAGAAGAAGGGAGGAAGGAAGACAGAGGACTGGAGCGGAGGAGGAGGAAGAAAAAGAAGGACGCAAACAGAAACACCTAGATGTAATTGTGCTACTTGATTGAGAAGTGAACAGTTGTGGAGATAGGGGATTGACCAGAGTAAGGAAGCTCTATTAGGTCAACTTAACAAGACTCCTTGCTCATATTACTCTCCAATTTTCTGTGTCTTCAGCAACAAGAACATTCCTTTGCCCAGATATACAGTGGTCCACCTCACATGGGGATTTTATGACCTTTTTATAAGGAAGGCAAGATGGCTTTATCCACCTGCTTCAGAGGAAAGGGGTGGGTGAAAGCCAAAGAAACATGACTATGTTTGCTGTTTTCTCAAATGCCAAGATGCCATTTTCAGGAGTGTTTGTACCTAACAGCATCTTTTTCTTTTGGTCCTAGTGGGACTACGACACTAGCATAATTAGAAAGTTCTGTTGAACCTAATAGACAACCTAGGTCATGAGGTTTTCCACTCTGACTATACAGTAAAACCATCTAATGAGTTTTGAAAAAATATTTTCACACTCAGTCTCTAGCCAAACCCCAACCAGTATTACAAGTCATAGAGCCAAAAGTTTATTGAATTTGGAATTTTCTAAAATTTCAGATAATTCTATTTTTCAGTGTGGGGATAACCACTCTGCAAAAATTTTAGCTAGTATTTTTAGGTGTAGTTAGTGACAAAGTTTGTGAGCAGTTCCTTCCAACCTCACACATATGAAAACATTTTGTTAATCTCATTAAATGCTAAAACTGTTGCTATATTCAAACTACAGAATACTAATGTTCTTGTGTCATTTAATCAAAAACTTCACTGGATATTCAATTAATAAGTTTAGTGTTTTTCTGGACCAGTTCACATTCTCTGACAAGTAGAAAAATCCCAATTTCATGTTTTTAACTATCCATTAATGAAACCTATGTTAGTCTAAGAATATTTTTAGAATTAGGCCATCTGAGCTGTCATAGCCCCCATTTCTTCCAGCCTTCATGATGCCAGCCCAGATCAAAGGACAGTATTTCCTTGCAGAAGGAGGACGGCAAACAAGGCTGACTGATAAGCAAAAATGGGAGCTAGCAGGTTTAAGAGGGAGCACAACCAGATCTCAGGCTCATGTTTATCCAATCAATAAATGCCATGGCTCTTGAATAACTGTTGTTTAAACTCATTTATCAGAGACAGAACAAAGGAGTGTAATGAAAGAAGTGCTGTAAGAGAACTCATTAACGTAAGTCAAGAGAAAGCAGGCTTTCAGATCATCAGGATCATCTTTTGGTTCACAAAAGCATCAGTGGGCAGCACGGTGCTTAGGCAGGGCCATTTGCTCTATCTGTAGAAAGATGACAGAAAGGAGACTCTTCAATAGACTCATGGCACAGTCTTCCTGGAATGGACTGTATAAACCTTTTTATTCAATCTTTTGTTTTTACTTTTTCTTTTCTTTTTGGTAATATGAATCTTCTCCCATGCTTTTTGGTTTTTGCATTGATGGAGTGGTTAGCCAAGCAGAAAAGGCCACAGATCAAGACTATTGTCTGCCAGCAAAGGCTCCATTGAACCCTAATGGATGTAGGAATCTTGCAAAACAAAGAGTCCTTAGTTCCTGGCACAAATGAATCCCACATCAGAGAAGTCCAAGGGAGTCCTTTTGATTATCAGAAGTAGTAATTAGAAGGTGGACCTATTATGAACCCAGGAAAGGAAAATAAAAGAATGCAAGACAAAAGGAAGAATGAGAATGTAAGAAGCTTCTGCACCAGCAATGTTTCCCCAGGATCTCCTGGCAAGCACAAAAGCAAGCTTGGATTCTTTATGGCAGTGGTCTGTGGTATCTTTTGCCAAGTCTATGAAAAAAATTTCTATCCATTGTCTCTGAGAGAGAATGGCTGCATTAATTTTTGAAGTTTTAGGCAGGATATATTCAGGCAAGTATAAGAAGGAAGAAATATTCATCTTTGGAGAGCATACAGTTGCCTTTTAAAGGATGTAACATCTAAGAGACATTGTTTTTCCTCTAAAACCTTAAATGCTCAAATTCTGTGTTTGAATTAGTGATATATCATTTGATACTATACTTCCTTCTTTCCTGATCCTTAGAGATACTTGTTTCTTAATTAAGAGCTATCAATAATTCTTTTGTGGAATGTTTTTATGTGCATTTATTTATTTCATTTTGTGTTGTTTTTATATCTTGAAACAGATGGCATACTATGAGCTGGATTCTGTGACAATTAGTAAACTCTCAATCAAGTACAAGACATTTTAAGAGCAAATGGATGCTTAAGGTTTCACCGCCTGGAGAAAGGGAAGGTGACCATCAAAAGAAGTATTTGCTGAACTTGCTGCAACAATATCAACAACACCATGGACAATCATCACGTACATTATTTGCTGACTGCACCAGAGCTGCAATGAAGAATGAAATAAATACACAACATTCTCATGAACATTCTAAAGGATAATGTCATTTAGCAGTTCAGGAATGCTAACCCTAAAGCTAAGAATGGTTCACTGACCTGCTGAAAGGCAGGTATCTCTTAAGTAGAACAGCGACAGAACCCAGGCTCCAGGTTCTGAGGCCATAAGAAGCCTTCCTGACCTTCCTGCCAATGCCATCTCTACATGTGTCTGTTCCCTTCCCAGGACTACACAGACTGTCTTCCAATTCATCCATTCGGGAAATTCTACTTAGAGCAGGTATGCTTTGAATGCAGTTCAGGATGTCAGTAAGGAAACTGTCTCATTTATCTACAGCATGCAGTTTCTTTCATCATCTAGTCCATATATACGTGGTGACCTGTATGGGAGAAATACATGCACACAGAGTCTTTTTCCATGAGAATAGTTTGAACTTCCTAAGTGATTCTGCAAACCTCTGAGCTCTTCCATACGTCATCCAGCTATCACACACTTCTTGGGATGATAGCCATCATGAGGGACTGTAGACCAGATATATTAGCTCCCAAACTTCCCAACTTGCAAGGTTGTGCTTTTAGAAACTGTCAGTGACTCTTGAAGTTCTGCCTCTTCTTACTTATTGGGCTTATATCATGTGAACCATATCTATTGAGAGAAATTGCTGCTGTTCTCATTATCTCTGTTCTAAATGTGAGCTCCAAATGAAGTTTTTTGTTTGTTGACTTCAGCCTCAGAATTCATTTCTTTCTGATCTTTCCAATTATGGCAAGTTCCTTGTTCGTGCAGCTCCAGGGACCTGGAAGATATGCCTGCGTAATTAGTTCTCTCCACTCACTTCCCTAATAAAGGTGATTCTCTGTATAACAAGAAACAAGATGTGTCCCTCAGTCTTCATGTGTGCTCTTTATCTTAGCCAATTTATCAGTGTTTTAACGCAGTACAATCTCTGGGCACTACAGGAGAATCAACAGGCATACTGGGCACTTGCTGATCAGAATTATTTTCTTACATAGGGCCAACCATCTCAGAATACAATAGACATTGGCCTAGAAGTCTCGGGATGGGAGGGGGCTTCAGTCATTTTACTTTCTTAATGTGGTATTTCACCCTATTATCTCTTCATGTGAAAAATAATTACCATGGGCTATGAATTCAGGTCTCAGAAACTTTTTCTTGTTAGGTTGTTTTTACATGTTAAATTCAAAGTCTCATGTATAAAGGAATTGTCAGCATTCCCTGCCAATTAACTGATAATGCCCCTTGGAATTTCACTCAGTGTGTGAGAGGCCTTGGAGGGAGAATGATCTTTGGATGTCTAGCTTAATAGGATTTCCTGTGCCGTGTGGGATTACATTGTGCTCCAGTACAATTCCAACTGAGAAATGTTTGTCATATTTAACTGACAACTTAGTGTTATAATTGTATATTAAGAATATCTACTCCAGCGAAGCATTAAGGTAATAAGTAAATACTAGCTATCGGCCTCACTAGAATAAGTAAAAACACTGCCAGATATAGTCTTAGGTACATATAGGGAGTTTTGTCGCCAACCCCATGACACTGACTGTCTTTGGGGAAGGAAGCCTTAAAATGTATGTGTGTGACAAGTGTCAAGGACAAGTGAATTCCATCATAAGATCCATCAAAGCAGGGCAGACACGGGGGGTGGGGGTGGGGAGGCTGTTCTTTCCTGAAGAAGCAGCCCCTCATCTCAATACTAAGAGCATCTGTGTAGGATTCCCTCACCTGGATACCTAACTGCTGCTCTGCGGGCCTGTAGTCTTTCATATGATCCTATATAATTCTTATCTCTTAAAGGGGCCACTCTTGCTTAGCATGAGAAAGATTGTCTCTCTGACTAGTGCTCCCTCCCTTGGAGGGAGGGATGGAAAGAGAGACAGAGGGAGGGGAGGAGGGAGGGAAGGATGGAAGGAGTCTCTGAAAATTCTGAATTATCCCTTGTGAAAGTTTAAATCCCTCCTCCCATCACTTGAGTAAGCATTAATACCATGTGTTTGAGAAAAGGCCCCGAGAGAAGGGAAAGAAAAGACACACCATTTTTCCCATTGTCTATAATCCCTTCTTTCTACTTTTGAAACCACACCTTTCTCCCGGGAAAAGGGCAAAAGCCTTCATTGCAGGATTCTGCAGAGGTCAGGGTACAATAGAAAGTTGTAAGTTTTATAAATTGGGTGAAAGTTCCCATAATTCTGTACCAAGATAAAAATAAAATTTCTTGATCTCAATGACTGAGTGAATGGGGTTGAGGTTCTTACTCAGGGACTCTCATCTCAACAAGTTTTCTAGTATCAGCAGGGAGACAAATCCCTTGTTCTTCAGCTGTTCTGCCATGCAGCTTGTACGTGGGTAGTGATAGATAGGAACTACAGGAAGTTAGAAGGTGCTGCGCAACTGTTGCCATTGTTATCAAAGACTAAGCAGAAAGAATGAAGAAGACAACTTGATAGTTTTGTCTCAAAACAGTATGTGTGTACGAGAAACAGATTTTTAAAAATCCTGGGCTGGAGAGATGGCTCAATGGCTAAGAGCACTCGCTGCTTGTGTCATGCAGTGTTCTTTAAAGGAACAGAACTGATGAAACGGACAAATATATGTATATATGATTCATTAGTGTGGCTTAGACCTTGTGACTGGGTTACTCCAACGGCTGTTTCCCAATGTCTCCCAGGGGCCAAGAACCTAGGATTCAGTTCATGACACTGGGTGACTCAACAGTTCCAATCTAATGCTGGCATCCCAGAGGATCCCTAGATAGCTGCTTGGATTCAGCCTCCGTTGGAATTTGAAGGCATAGGCTCTAATGCAAGGAAGGAATGCCTCAGCAGCAGGATTAAAGAATTTTCCAGTGAGAGTGAGGGAAAACTAGCAGCAAGAGAAACCTCTCTTCCCGGCCCTTTTATGTGGGCTGCCGCAAGAAATGGAGACTAGCTTTAGGTGATCCAGTCAAGAAAACTCACAAAGGCTGCCTAGCTGCTTCGAGTTTCGTCGACTCCAGATGTAATCAAGTTGACAGCCAAGATCAGTCATCACACTGCTCATACTGAGGACCCAAATTCAGTCCCCGGCCTGGCACCCACATTGGGTGACTCACAACTCTCTGTACATCCTGCACCGAGGAATCTGACACCTCCTTCTGGCCCTATCAGACACATGCCATGCACACACATGTTCATACTAAGACTCTAAGATGTATTTTTCATCCTTTTCTGATACCATCCCCCACCTCCTACACACAAGTCCATTGTATACCAACCAGGACGGTTTATAAAAATCCTACTATTAGTTACTTCAGTGTTACTGTGACCAAATACACACCAGAACCAATTTAGGGTAAGAAAGCTTCATTTTGGCTCGTGGCTTCAGAGGGCTTCAGTCTATTCTTGTAGGGTAGGCCTGGGGGAGTTCATGGCTATGAGAAAAGGGAGAAGAGGTTTCTCACATCACAGCGGCCATGAATCCGGGAGTGACAGGGCAGAGGATAGCCTACTCACCCTCAGAACCTCAACCCTACTAGCCTCTTTCCTTCAGCTAAGCCCCATCCATTAAAGGTTTCAACATGCTAAAATACTGCCACCTAGTGAAGAGGAAGTATTCAAAGCAGGAGCTTGGGGGGGGGACATTGCTGATTCCAAATGATGATGCGCAGATTTGATTTATTGAAATTAACCAAAGGCCTAACACTTTTTGACAAGGGACACTTCCCTATCTTCCTGTGCTCAACTCAATGATCCAATGCTATCTAAGGAAAACTCTGGAAAAGAAATCTTCTGGTGCTCAAAAAGATAGATATTCAGCAGAAAGGACTGTGGATGGACTGCAATCAAAATATCTGCAGCTACTGAGATAAACTCTTAGTTCAGAGTGGAGGTCCTTGTACAGGTGTCCAAGAAAGACCCATGGCCAATGTATTGTAAAGGGCCTTAACTTGGCCGAATCTGGCAAAAGAGCCCCTGAATATCTCAGGACAGGAACCATCTTGGCTCACATTTATGCGACCTCTCAAATGACATAGCTGGGTTTTGTAACTTTATTTCTGTAACAAATAAAATATTAGGGAAGTATTGGTGTATACCATTTAATGATATGCTAGAACCAAATTAATCTGTGGGAAACAATTACCACTGGAAGATTTTGCTGCTGACTAAATAAATGTAAGATAAAATTAGTGCAATTGGGTAACAAGACATGATTTCCATATTTTACTGACAAGTAATGTTAGGAATCATTATCCTAATGGTTTATGAACTTCATGAATTACCAAATGACATTGCAGAGCAATATTATGATCAGGAGCAGAAGGCTTCATCCCTATGTGACATAGCAAGGAGGTTCTGTAGAGTGTAGAGGCTGTGTGTAGTCTGCGAGTGTGTCCTTAGAACAGGTTCACTCCCTGCTAAGAATCATTCTTTTTGTCAGAAAGAAACACAGGAGAGAGAATTTTTAGTCTAACATCGATGAACGTTTTATAGTCACTAGCCCAGGCAGAACCATGACCTTCCTCTTCTCCTGTATATTTAAGGTAGGAAATTTTTCTCTTTTTCTTAACTACTTGCAAGATTTGGGGAGATGACTTAGCCATTGAGAGCACTGGCTGCTCTCTCAGAAAATCTGAATTTGACTCCCAGTACCCACATGGCAGCTCATAATTATCCTTAACTCCAGTTCTAGGGGATCTGATGCTTGATGCTTTATTCTGGCTTCCATGGGCACCAGGTATGCAACTGGTAAACAGACATCTTGCAGGCAAAACACTCATGCACATAAAACAAAGCAATATAAAACTAATTGTACAAAAGATTAAGAATAGCGACCTACAGCTGCTTCTCTGGATAAAGCCCACATGGTGAGAGGTTGGTGACTGCAAGAACTGAATGTCTCATCTTCACCTACACTTCCTCAGTGGCAAATTCCACATTGGAAATACCAAGGATGTAGAATGTTTTAACATTTCCCTAGATGACTATCTGGGGTAAGAATATGTAGATATGAAAAGTAAAGCTGTAACTTAACATCTAATAAAGTATATGGCCTTCCTGCCCGCCTTTCTCCTGATGAGATAGATCAGTCTCCTCTGACTGTGTCTCCTGAGGGAGAACTGAAGATTCTAAGCAGGGTCTTGAACTCCTCTGGAGTCTAGATAGTAAAACTATGTCACCCATTCTCTCTCTCTCTCTCTCTCTCTCTCTCTCTCTCTCTCTCTCTCTCTCTCTAAAGGAAGCTCAGGAATGAGACAGAAAAAAGTGACTAGTTTGCTAGAACAAAGTTGGCCAGAGGAAATCCATGGTCACTAAACAGAGGCAACAACAGTCCCAGTGATGGTGAGAGATGGGGTCTGATCTCAAGCATCTCTGGTCCCTTATAACCTGATTCTGAAAAGTAATGTGCTGTTTTGTAACATAGGACACTTGAACCACTAGTATTCTTCTAGTATTTGCAAAGTTGTGAGAATTTATAGGCTTGGACTCCCACAACTTCGCATGTGGTTACAAGCACAGAGTGGCAACATCTGGATTACCAGACTAAGTTCATAAAACATCTAGAGAAAATACACTAGGCTGTGACCGTTTCAATAATAAGCAAACCTAAAGAGACTTGATGGGCCCATATAGCCTACCTCTGAATTTAAAAAAAAATGATATACAGTTTTTTAACAATCAATAGAGAAAGAAAAATGAATGATTAATGGAAGGTTTACAATAATTCAATTGATACACTCAATGTGGTACATATAGAAGTATAATACTCTTTAAATAGAGAAGACACATATCTATGAACCAAAAAGATAATTACAAAGTGGTCAAATACTAATCAAGAAAAAACCTTTAATCAGCATTTCATAACAGAGAGTCCCTTTCCCCTTAGGAACTTATGGTTTGTTCAAAAATTATTATATATCAACCATTTCAAAGTACATTAAAACATAATGAATTTAACAGATTCACAATGAACACAGAAAATAAATGGGAGAGTTTCTAAATGAGAAGAACCATTATGTAATCATTATTCAATTGTACCTTGCTCTTGACCCTGCCTGTGAAAACAGCAGACAAATGCGGAAGTCAGAAGGGTGGAAGGTGAATGTCCTTCCCAGATGAAGCTGTTCTGAGCCTCATTATCCCAGAGAACAGAAGTAGACCAGGACAGTCACCCAAGCATGCAGACTTCTGCTTCCTTCAAAGCATCACACACACATATATGTCTCCTTTGTAATGTTTTACATATTCTAACTTGGAGCTTATTATTAGGCATGTATGATATTATGCTTAAGGAAATTGTGTAGAATGCATATTACTTCTATGGACATGACTCAGTGCTACATTTGGAAGCCACAATATTTAAGGCCAGATACTAAAGAAGTCCTGAAGAGCATTCTTAAATAGCTGGGTGTTCTTAAATATCTAGGATCTACTTGACTGTAACTATAAGGGTACCTACTTTTGGTGTAGGGTCATCTGTCTATGTGTTGCTTTCATTGGTTAATAAAGAAACTGCCTTGGCCTTTTGATAGGCCAGCCCTTAGGTGGGTGGAATAGACCAACAGAATTCTGGGAGGAAGAAAGCAGAGTTGGGCAGACACCATGAATCTCCGGCCCGAGACGGACCTAGGTTAGGATCTTTCCCAGTGAGCCACAGCCTCGTGATGCTACATAGATTTAATGGAAATGGGTTAATGAAGATGTGAGAGTTAGCCAATATGAGGCTAGAAATAATGGGCCAGGCAGTGTTTAAATGAATACATTTAATTATTCAAAAAAGAAAGGCTTTAACTTTAACATAGTAAAATTACATACAACAAAACAGTNGCAAGAATTACAGTTACAATATTTATATCTATTTTATCTTTTATTATAACAAAGAAAAACTATTCCTATGACTGTGCATTCTTCAACTCCATCAAAGAATCCAGAAGGATATAATATTACTTTAGTAAACAAGAAGTAAGCAACTTCCAAAACTCTAGAAATGACAGAGACATCTCGCTGTCTGGACAGTCACTCAAAGTAATTATTTCAGGTAAAGCTAACCGGGCAGTGGGAAACGGCCCGCCGTACCTTTTACTATATACTTTGGTAAGGACCAATGTGCATAATTCAACAATAATGCTTCTGCTTTAGCAAATGACCTTCCAAGATGCAAAACTCAGGCAGGCAGCCTCATCGAGGAATGAGTTCTTTTTATTTGCTCATTCACTTTGACTTCTTGAGGTAGCTGGGTATTTTTGTTTTCTCTTTTCTCATTAGATCTAGTTTTCCTTTATAGTGTTTTCTCTGTGGCTTGCTGCTTTTTTTCATGAAAAAAAAGAAACACCAAAACATATGGAATTTACAAAAATTGTGTTATGCTATATTTGCCAAACCTTACAATGTATCCACTTGCCTCCTGTCACATGAATTACGTAGGAAAATGTTGTCACCTGCATGGAGAAGAATTTAAACCACTGAAATCCAAAGCAGTGGGATTCGCCACACCGAAAAAGAACTTCCATGACATGTTTTCAAAGAATTTTTTTTAACTCTTCTCCTGAACTTCCACAAAAACAAATGAAGTTCATCCTCCCCAAGGTGCCAGATAATGAAAAAGTTCATTGGCTTGATGTAACTAGTTTTCAGGTGCTTAAGCTACTGCCATTCAGATAGCTATTAGCCTAGAATGCATTACCAATTAATATTCCAAGTGCTTATAATTGAAATATTATTGTTAGAGGAGAAAAAAAACAAAAACAAAGAAAAACAACAAAAAAGGAAAACTAACATTCCAGTTGGACCAGGCCAATCACTTGGTCAAATAACCAATAGAAAGCCATACGAAAGAGAGAGGCGGGATAGTCTTCAAATGAGGGATTATAGTTTACCTCCCCAGAATTCCCACCCCTAATACCATAGCTTAACAAATGGACCAAGTGGCACAGTGAGTTTGAATCAATCTTGAGCTTACATTAGATCCTGGCATAAAGAAGAAGAGAAGGAGGAAATGGAAAAGAATGCAAAACTCAATAGTTGTATAGTAAGAGAAAGCAGGCTGCGTCCCACTGCCCAGCTAGCTTAACCCCCCAAAATAACCACACAGAAACTGTATTAATTAAATTACTGCCTGGCCCATTAGCTCTAGCCTCTTATTGGCTAACTCTCACATCTTGATTAACCCATTTCTATTAAATCTGTGCATCATCACGTGACTGTGGCTTACTGGCAAGTGTCTAACCAGTTTCCATCTCGGGCAGGAGAATCATGGCGTCTGCCACACTGCCCTTTTTCCCAGCATCCTGTTCTGCCTACTCTGCCCACTTAAGGGTTGCCCTATCAAAAGGCCAAGGCAGTCTCTTTATTCAACCAATAAAAGCAATAAACAAACAGAAGAGCCTCCTACACCAGTTGACTTTTATCCTATTACCAGGCTTCTTAGTAGTTGAAGTTTTCTTTGGAATACCAACCAGCTTCCCAAGACACAGAGACTTATTAATTATGAATGTTCAGCTTTATCTCAAACTCGTCCACTAACTCTTTTAACTTAATATAAACTGTTTCTATGAATCTACATTTTGCTTTGTACTTTTTGAACTTTCTTTTCACTCTATACATCCTACAGTCCTGTTACCTCTGACTGATCCCTGGCATCTCTTTTTTGTCCTCTCCCTTTATTTACTTCCTTGAATCTAAATTCCTCTTCCTATTCACTCTCCCTGCCTGTAATTTCCATCTATACCCCCTCCCTTGATACTGACCCTTCCATTTTTTATTAGGCCATTCATGTACCTTAGGCAGGCAAGGTAAAACAACAACACATCTTTACATAATTAAACAAATGTAACACATATTTACATAGTTATATAAATATTCCGCAGCATAAATAAATGCAACATATATTTACATAGTTAAACAGATATTCCACAACATAAACAACTGTGACACATCCTTGCATAGTTAAACAAATACTCTGCAACATTTCCTAATTTTGTTTAAATGAAATGTTTTAGCTTTAACATACTAAGACTACATATGATAAGAACAATTACTAAGTAAGAATTATATTTACAATATTCAGGCCATTTGAATTTGATAAATTCAGAGAAAATATTCATTATCTACCTTATCTTAGTGAGTCCAATGTTGCATGCCTAATTTACTTTCTGTCCTAACTTGTTTACCAACCCAAAGTTATCTTTTTAGATTTCCAAAAATTTTCTTAGGAAAGCAATGTAAGTGGATATTGTACTTTTGTTTCCCAGTTACCAAGACCCAAATAATCACATTACAACACTGTTTGGCCAATGACTCTGACATATTTCTAGTTAGCGCTTATGTCTTAAATTAACCATTTCTAATAATCTGTTTATTGCCAAGTAAGGCTCTGGCATCTTTCTCCTTTGGCAGGTACATGATATCCTCCTGACCCTGGCTTCTTTCTCCCTGCATTCAGTTTAGTTTTCCTGCCTAGATATATTCTGCCCTGCCATAGGTCAAAGCAGCATTGGTTAATTCTTTATTAACCAATGGTAATAAAACATATTCATAGCATACAGAGGGGAATTCCACATTATCTCCCCTTTTCTGTCTAAATAAAAAGGAAGGTTTTAACTTTAACATAGTAAAATTACACATAATAAAACAATTATCAAGCAAGGATTACAGTTGCAATATTTAGTCTATTTGTATAAGACAAAAATTAAAGAAAATATTCTATCATCTATCTTACCTTTATGAGTCTAAAGTTTCATATCTAATTTGTCTTTTATTATAACTAATTAAAAACTATATCTTTATTCAACTCCATCAAGGACCTCAGAAAGATATAATATTACTTAAATAAACAGGAAGTACATTGCAAGCAAATTTCAAAACTCTAGAATTTACAGAGACATCTGGCTGTCTGGACAGTCACCCAAAATTATTCTGTAACATTGGAGCATTTATCTTCAGCCTACAGGCCCATAGTATCTCACAAACTTTTCCATGAAGCAAGAAATTTGAAAGACTGCTCTGCCTGTATCGACAATTTGGCAGTCACTTTCTTCTGTGTCCTGCAGAATGTCTTGCAGAATCTTTCATAACACAAGAATGCTGAAGGACTGTCTCTCCTTCTTTTGGCAAGTTCAGCAGTAATTTTTCTGCGTGTCCTGCTTGTCCAGTTTATACAACATACCATCAAGCAGTCCAGGCAAGAGCAGTTTTTGCCCAAATGGGTAGCCTTGTCATATTGAAATTCCATAATGTATTTCTTCATTGCCATCAACCTCTCTGAAGTAATACCAGAAGCAGACATGTCTCACTGTCAAGAAAAGTCTGAGTTCTTAAAACCTTTTAAATGCTATATTCTGTAGATCTTTAAAGTATTAAAGATTATCTGCCTAAAATAGATCTGGAAAACCTAATCAACACACCTGAAAGTTTGATTTTTATAAATTACTATTAATCTGTAAGTTTTAATTATATATTACATTTTAATGAACTGTATAAACATAATACCTTAAACAAGAGTAGAAATATATGTAACAAAATTGACCTTAAATTTGTTTCAATAAACCATGATCTATACCAATGCAAAGTATTCTTCTCTACATCACATACCCCTTATTTTTTAGGACTTGACTGTGACCACTAATCATTTATAAGCAACCCTATTAAAATGAAAATAAACATTTATAAGAAATCATTTTGGGAATTTGGACATAGTTTTCTCCAAATTGCTTCCTGCTGTTTGTTGAGCAAAATATTTTTAGGGTTTATGGAAACATTTTAGGAGATCTTGTTCCATCAAATCACATTATCATGGAAGGAAACCACAGGTTCCCATTCTCTGTGGAAACAAAAACAGAACCTCTTTTCCAAAGTAACATATCCTTAGACTCAAGCTTTGAAGTCAACATACCTTTACGTTGGTTTAGCTTAGCAGCTCCAAGAGTCAAATATCTCTCTGCAGTCAAAAAATTCAAAGAAAACACAATAAGATGCATAATCCAGATTCTCTGTGTATTTTTCATTTTTACATGGCTTATTTGTTTTATATAATTTTTACTGTCTCTTTAAAAACTTTGTTTTATTTTTAAAACTATTTCTTTTTATAACTGTCTATACTCCTCTTCCTTTCTCTCAAGTCTATGTACATTTTTAAAACAAACTGTGTGCCATTTAGAGGTCTTTTGTAACTGAATCTGTCCTGTTGTGTATCTGAAATCTTTTTCTGATAAGGAGCATTTTTTAAAGTAATAAATAGTATGGTTGTTGTGGTCCTGGATGCTGGCTTCACCTCTCTTCGTTTTCAATATGGAGAAGGTACATTTACTGCCAGCTGGGCAAGCCATGTTCACTGCCCCAGTTCCAGGGATGCAGCAGCTCGATGTCACTGCTGTTAAGTAACTTGCTGCATGTTGCTCACAAACATCATTTAAGTGCTCTGTAGCAGGACCTCCTAAAAGAGCCTGAGCCATTCATGCCACAAGTATGAACCAGGAAGACATCTCTTAAAGAAGCTGTGCCTCTACTTGCAGCCAGCAGAGTCTATCAGAAAAATGCAGCTACCAAGAAGCTCAAATTGACTCCAGTTTTTATGCATCTGGAAGCCCATTTTTAAGTTTTCTTAGGCTTTATGTGAATGTATGTTGCAGAATATTGAGTACCATTATGCAAGTAGAGGCGGCATGCTTTCATTTCTGGCTACCCAGACCCAAATAATCACACAAAACTATATTTATTAAAACACTGCTTGGCCAACATCTCAGGTGTATTCTTAGTTAGGTCTTATACCTCAAATTAACCCATTTCTATTATTTTATATTTTACCGCAAGGCTCATGGTTTGTTACTTCTTGCTTCCATGGTGTCTTCCTTACTCCACCTTCTTTCCTCCTCTTTCTCTGCTTGGATTTCCCACCTTGCTATATTCTTCCCTGTTATAGGCCAAAACAGCTTCTTTATTAACCAATGATAATAAAACATTTTCATAACATACAGAAGGGAATCCTACATCAAAACAATTTGAGCTTTTGTGTTTCTCAACCTCATAAACTTATATCTCTTATGTAAGTTTCTTTCCAAAGGAAAACTAAAATTATGACTCTCTCATCTTTAACTCCATCAGAGACCCAAGAAGGATAAAATGTTATGCAAGTAAACAGGAAGCAAAGAGAAATGATATGAGCAGCTGACTGCTTAGATAGTTACTCAAGGTTCCTCAGCATTGTTGGGGCATCTTCAGCCTGCAGGCCTAGAAAATCTAGCAGGCTTTTCAATGAAGCAGAAATTTTGAAGGTCTGTCCCACCTTGCCTTGCCAATGTTTTTCAGTAGTTTCCCTTTGTGTCCTGACTGTTCAGTTTATAGGTTGTACTGTCAGCAGTTGAGGAAAGGACAGTTTCTTGTCCAAATGGCTAGCTTTGCCACAATGAAGTGAATATGCATATGGATGTTTTTCAATGTCCATCATCCTTTTATGAAGTAGATCGGTGCTGTCAGGATGTGTCTTGCTATCATGAAAAGCCTTAGGTTATTAAACAGTTTAAAAGTCATATTCTGTAGGTCACTGAAGTGTTTGAAGACCACTTACCTAAAATACATCTGTCTAACCTTGAAACCATACCTAACATGACTACAAGTTTGTTATAGATGACTAATTACTAACCTGTATTTTTAGAATTATCCTAAACAGTTTTGATAATAACTTTAAAGCACTAGAACTTTATATTACATTTTTAAATGAGCACATAAGTACAATACCTTAAACAAGAGTAGAAACATATATATGATATAACAAAAAGAAACTTAAATTTGTATTAATACACAAAAATACATACCAATGTAAAATATTTGAGATGAGTAGTTATCTTTTAATCCTGTGTTCCTATATCCCCACTAAATAATGAAAAATATCCATAATCCACCTCATGATAAAAAACTACCCACCCCACCTCTTGGAAACATGGGAGTTGTGTTCTCCACATTGCTTTCTGTTGTTTGGGGACAATACCATTCCCAGGAGACCCTAAGAAAATTAAGATAATGGTTAAGTGCTAAGAAAACTAGATATAACTTTTTTTTCAGTCTCTATGTAGTGGGAAAGTACAAGACTTATCTGATGTCATGGCTAGAATAATATGTGAGGCTTGACCATCTCAGTGAGCAGCTTGAAGTTATTCTTGAAGTTATTCTGAACATATAACTCCAAGGAAACTGTAACAGAGGTGTTGGGGACCTCTTACCTCAACAAAAATACCTCTTACCAAGGTAGGGTCATGGGGATCTAGAAATATTAGTAATAAATACAAAGACATGTGTGAAAATAATAAAGTAAAAAAAACATGGGGTAGTATTGAGAGGTAGTTCCAATAAATACTGAAATCTCTGTGCCTAATTTTCCACACACTTTTATACCCCAATACACCAGGGGAAATAAGACAAAGACTGTTTTAACACCGTACAAAGGGCAACTAGAACAGTTATTTGCTTCAATACTGCAATAATGACTTGCTATCAAGTCATTAGCATTCTGTTGTTTAGGCAGTGAACCCACCCTAGACCAAGTATCCTGAAGGCAGCCACTACCAAGGTCAAACTTCCTATTTCAAAAGAAAGAACAGAAGTATGCGTGAATTTCCTGACCATTGGTCAGGGGAGAGTGGATCTAGCCCTATGGGCCACCTTAATGTCAAAAGAACCAAGTAACTGCGCCTTGATTCAGGATGTGTAGCCCTGGTTGTTGTTAATAATTGGACAGCTTCAAACTCTCTGACCTTCAGATGAGGTGGAAATAAGATCACATTTTTGGCCCTCCATACAGAGGCACTCTCAAAGGTTGGATCACATGAGCTACCCATTTTCATTTGTGTCTAGCCCTCTTTCTCTGAAAACATACTAACTTTCAAAGGTAATGTGCACGTCTGCATTAATACATGTATGGATTGCAGTTTATACACAAGCCAGCCAAAGATGATTTTTTTTGCTTTGTGTTTGAGCAGATAAAAGATATCTGTCAATTTTATAAGCTTGTTTAGACTCTACAATCAAACATCTATCCATGTCAAATGAATGGATGGCATAAGTCACGAGGACTCTGTAACCAACAAGACTTATCATGTCTCATACAGGCTCGACAGCCAGGTGGGGAAGTGACTCACATTTCCCATACTTCTGGGAGCCTGTCACATGACAACTGTGGAGGTGGGAAACAGCCATACTGTGTGCTTAGGAACAAAAAGAAATAGATCAGTGACTTTGCTACAGCCTTTACCACAAAAGATTTCCAAATACATTTTTGGTTATTATTTTCTTCAGAGTTGGAAATGTTTATGAATATTAATGTAAACTATGGAAGTGTGTTCTATAAACAAGTACTTTCCCATCTATGCAAACTGCCATTAGGGTTATTTTCTATAGTAAGTTTCAAATTCTGACATTTTTCCATGTACCAATGTCCTTCCTAATAGATTTTGTCCTTTTTTTCTTTATATTTGAAAATTTGATTTTATTCTTTGGCATTGGACAGTCTTGCTCCCAAAATGCACTAAATGCAGAGTTCGTTGAGCTAAGCCATCCAGGAAGCAGGATAAGCTCTTTGCCATTCTCTCTTAGCTCAGGGCTTTCTGTCACCAAATGTTCTGCAGCCTCCACTTGGCAAAGGGAAATTGCTACTGCCCTTGCATGAACCCAGAATAAGGAGATGGGTCATATAACTGCCTCTCTCCAGACAATCTTAGTGCAGATGTCCATCTTCTGTCAAAGAAAAAAGCTAGGGAAAGTATCTGTGGGGGTCAGTCTAACCACCACAAGGCACTACTTGATGTTTTCAGCAACTGACATGGACATAAATACCCTTTAGGCAGAAATTTTACATTCACCGAAATATACCTTACTCTGTGATATTTGACCCTTGCTAGGAAACTTTCCATCAGTAGAAAGGAGAGCTGGGATGTTAGGCATTGCAACGCTGTATTAATTTGTTTTTGCTAAGAATCATATGACTCTCATGTCTCCATGACTCTCAGGACCTTTATGAAAGGTCTCACTTGACAAAGAAAAAAAAAGCTAATCCACAAATTAGACTTCCAAAGGCTAGACCAATATTACAAGAATCTTGAACATTTGCATACAACACAACAGCTTTTTTTTACTAGAAGATGTTTTATTTTTTTCATGTCTTTATTGTACTAACCCTAAACTTTCTTCTCTCTGGGATCCCCAACACCTCCTGTTCCCATTTCACAGCACCCCTCACTATTCTCCAGGTCTTACATTCCTTTTAGCCAGCTTGCCATATGTTTCACATGTTTCTTGATCATTGACAGGGCACGAAAGGATGAAAGCAGAGATGCCTGTTCATGATTGAAAAATCAACAGTAGCTCATTCTCAACATTTTGGCCAGATATGAGTCTCTGTACTAACTGATGACCATTGCAAAAAGAAGTTTCTCTAGCCAAGGTTGAAAGTAGCACTGACCTGTAACATGCCTAAAAGGATATAATATGGTATATATTTAGACCCTAAATGGGTCATTAGCAGAGGTTGATGCCTTTGACCGTCATTCCCAGTCTGTCAGTTGAGATACAGGGGTCATGTAACTGTTCAAGCAGTCCCATGCCCGACTTAGTCAAATATCAGCAATAAACCATGAACTATTCTGTGCAGAGATGGCACAAAATCCCACAAAATCTTGCAGATTGAGTGGTCTCTTCAGAGTTGAACAAGTCTCTTATTGATTATTTGTGTCAACCTGCATTTCAAGTCTTGTCTTGTGGTCCAGTCTATCTGCTTTTCCATCTCCCCTCTGTTCTTCATAAGTCCCAATCTGAGGTCTTTATTACACCAGGTTTTCAGTCCTATCATCTATGTATGATTCCTACATAAAACTCCAACAGCAACCCCAGAGATTGTGAAAACCAGCCGTGACCACCTGTTCGTACCCTGTATTTCATATCTCATGTACTCCTTGGCTTTCTGTGTCTCCATTCTCCTCAAAATAACTCACTCTCTTTAAAAACCTAATGCCTACTGTTAGCTAGAGGTCAGATAAATAACCTGACACATAAATATCAATAGTGTATTTGTTTGGTTTTAGGTAGTTATACTGTATTCCTTTAAGAACAGACTTACATAAAATAGTGCCATTCTGAATGCGATGTTTCAACAAAGCAAAGGACAAATGATCAAGACTTCTGGCCCTTTGGAAAACTTGTAGAGGAGATATCTGGGAATGGGAAATTTTCCAGTGTCTTTTAAATAACACAATTGCACTGGAACGATGGCTGGTTCAATAAATTCCTTGTCAAGCTAAGTTGAGGGGCTGACTATCAAGCCAAGTACCATGTAAAAAAATAATACACATATGACTCTTGTCATACTTGAGCTGGGAGGCAGGGACAGATGTAGGGTGTTCTAGTCAGTCAGGGTAGCTGGCTGGAGCAACCTTGAGGAAAATGAGAGACCCTGTCTCCAAAGGCAAAGTTGACTTCTGAGAAAGGACACCTAGAGTACTCTTCTGGTCTCCACATGCACATATGCATGCACACCTATGTACATACATACAAACCAACACACACATAACTGCAAATACACACAAACAAAAGAGAAAAACCTGTCAATAACACAGTAATTAACACAGTAAGGTTCTTTAATCTAGAGGCACTATGGTCTCAAAATTGCAGATGATTTTTCTAGACAATAGCCTAGACTGTATGTATAGAGTATGATAGAAAAACTGATGCATTTACCTGCTTTTCTTTAAATCTAGTGTGTTAACATATATGCCAAAGGCTTAATTGATAGTATTTAATTTACCATCTGAATGGCCCAGAAGTGCATGTGTACTTTAACACATCACATCTCCAATTCACTTCACTTCCTCCTTGGAAGTGAATTCAGCAGATTAAAATAGTAGCAGACAGACTAAGAATAACTATGTAATGGAGAAAAAAATGAGTGTGGAGATGAAAATGGCAACAATGGTCTCTGCATAAATAAGCGACCGAATTAGAGTCAAAGAGAAGCTCTCGGTAGGAACTGGTAGAAGAGGCAATAGAAGCCAGTGGTAAAAGTGAAGGCAAAGGCAGTGCAGTGTGCACATAATGGCTTGATGAAATACCAGCTAACTAGAGACACTCATTGATCACCAGGGATTAGGCCCATTTGCAGTAAACTTCAATACTCAGAATGCCTTCACAATGGCTCACAATGAAAATTGATATGCATAATAATGACTGCACACCCGGAAAGATCCTGAATGCTTTTGAATCACAAAGAATTTGATTGTACTCAGTATAAATTTAGGGACAAAAGCACTTATTTTTGAATAAAGGGACTTAAAAAATATTTTCTTCTGCAAAGAACTATTTCATTTAGCATCATCACATTTTAGAGCTAGACAAATGTTCCATTGCAGCCCAGTGATGGAGTGTTAATTGAGGAGGAACACTGACCCTGGTCTGGGGAGATGATCCAGTCAGTGAAGTGTATGTCACACAAGCACAGGGAGCAAGGTTGGATCCCCATCAATCATGCAACACTGCCTGACATGTGGTTTATGGCTATAATCTCAGTTCTAGGAAGCAGAGCAATGACATCAATCTCTAACCTCCACATGTACATTCATGTACACACGTACACATGCACATCTACACCAACACATGCACTGCACACACACACACACACACACACACAAATGACAGAGTGTTATCAGAATGGATTTCATAACATCATCAACAAAAAAATCTGCAGATACACCAGAACATATAGCTATGAAAAAGACCTAGTATCTGAAATATTTGACAGTTTCAAGTTTTCAGACATTGGGAAACCCAAGAGTTTGAAGTTAATGTGTTTCTCTGAGTTATTTTGGTTGCATGCATGATAGACATGATATACTGTGGAGGAAAGAAAACAGGAACAATGTAAAGCAGCTACATTTAATACACCGCTAATCTGACTTAGCCCATTTTTCTCTAAGCTGCTGTAGAACCTGAGGACTTTCTGTGCTGTGAAAGTGGGATCTTGGCCTTGTCTTATCTGTGGGAGTAAACATCATCCACAAAAGAGTCTTTTCCACAGAGACTTGTCTTATCTGAGGGAGCACTAATGTCACCCACAAAAAAAGTCTCTTCCACAAAGACTTAGGGTTTCCAAAGGAGTTGAGCCATTTCTGATTTGTTTATTAGGGTATAATTAAAGATAATCCTTTTCATCCAATGAAAATACACAGTTTGGTGGCTTTTATATATTCCCAGATTTATGGTAAATAGAATCACTATCAATTTTAGGACATTTTGTTACTTGATAACTAAACTCAGTCCCTGTCACTGGCCGCCCCAAAGTCCCCAGCTTCCTCTAACTAACCCCTAAACTTTCAATCTAGTTTCTTCCTGTCCCTATAGGTTTGACCACTCTAAAAATGTTCATCTAATTGAAATCATAAAATATGTGATTCATTATGATGGATTTCTTTCCCTTGCTTACTCCTTCCCTCCTTCCCTCCTTCCTTCTTTCCCTTCCTCCCTTCCTCTTTCTAGGACAAATTCTCACTATGTATCCCACACTGGCCTCAAACTTGTGATCCTCTTGTCTCTGGCTACCAAGTGCTGGAATTACAGGCTTGCACAGCTGCATTTCTAGCATGTTCATTTCTGCCGGGAGCACAAAATTCTTTGCACTCCTGACTAGGGAGACAAGGAGCATTAATCACACAAGTGTTCTTTTCAAATGAAAATATGGATATCCTGTTTTCTGCCTAGAAGGTTGGGGAAAGGGGTGGTAGTAGCTTAAATAACCCCTATGTTCTCTGTAAGGCCAGGCCATTACAAGCCCCCACAAGCAGTACCAGAAGTGGCTAGGAGTCTAGGTAACCTTTGTAGTATCTCTATTGCAAGGGGCTCTCCCATGATTCCACAAACAGAGCCAGAGATACTTAATAGTGTAGGGAAAGTTTCGTTTATATGTGTGGCTAGGAGCTCATGGTGACTAATAGCCCAAATGACCTCTACACTCTCTGTATGACTGAGACTATACCAGATCCTCCTCTAGGCCCTTAAGATAATACATGTAGCCTATCTCTAGAATGCATCTTCTTGGAAGAAATGGCATGTGTGCCTTGAGTTGAGTTTCAGTGTAGATGCCTCCTTTTGCAGAGAGGATTGTGGTACACCAGGAAACTGTCTTCTAAATTGTACTGTACTTAAATATGCCTATAATAAACTGCCCAGGGTCAGACTCTGGAAACTTGAGACAACACTGGCTTCTGAGTTGTGTTGAACCAGATTTCATACTTTCCCCCAAGTGGATAATTACTCTGTCTTCTCTGATATTTGCAGAGACTCTCACACTTTTCTACATTCATTAGAGTTGTAGCATTCTCACTACCTCATCTTTTTAATACCAAGTAATAAACTGTTGGATGGATAGGCCACTATTGCTTAATTAAAATCCATCCATTTTCACTTACCTACTCATCAACATGTATTTTCTCTATCTTATAGGTAATGTTGCAATAAACATTTGTGTACACATTTTGTGAGCATTTTTACCTTCTTTGGGTAAATGTACCTTGGAGTGAGTTGCTGGGTAATACAGTAAGCCCGTTTCTGACCTTTCAGATAACCACTAGACTGCTAGACTCTTTCTCACTGTGGCTGCGCCATCTCAGACCCCTGCCACCTGAGCCATTTTTAAGGTCCAATATCTTTTCTTTAAAAAATCACTCTTGTAAAAATTAGTGGTTATTCTCTAACCTGCCATCCTGTGTCTGTTAAAGTGCTTTGGAAGTTAGAGGAAATGACACAAATTCAGAAACAAAATATTAATAATAATTATGAAATTATTAATGTGCCCTTTGTGCTAAACAGCTTGTCGTTTTCTTTTGTGTACCAATCCAGTCACACTTTTCATTGTAACCTTCAGTTAAAGACCATTTTTCCCTCTCATGTTTATTCACATCTGGGGTGAGAAAACAATATCCAGAGTCTGTAGGTTTCTATTGCTGTGAAGAGACACCATGACCACTGCAAACTTTTCAAAGGAAAACACTTAATCTGGGTCTGGTTTACAGTTTCAGAGGTTTAGTCCTTTGTCATCATGGCAAGAAGCGAGGTGGTGTGCAGGCAGACTCGGTGCTGGAGAAGGAGCTGAGAGTCCTACATCTAGTTCTGTAGATAGCAGGAAGACATTAACACACTGGGCCTGGCTTGACTTTCTAAGACCTCAAAGCCCACTCCCAGTGACACACTTCCTCCAACAAAGTCACAGCTGCTCCAACAAAGACATACATCCTAATATCCCACCCCTTAGGGACTAAGCATTCAAATACATGAATCTATGTGGATCACTTGTATTCAGGCCACTATACCCAGTTATGTGAATCAGTTGCCTGGTGCTGGTGACCCCAGGCTAACACCTCTGCTTATCTGCTGCATTGTTCATGACCTTGTCTCTTTATTCATCTGCTTTTCTGTTTTCCTGCTGCTTTCACTGATGGAAACTAGAGTCTCAGTTATATTTTGACCAATAAGAACTTGGTGACAACATCCAACAAAATGAAATGAAACATTTATGTGAAATTACAATGCACTATGCTATCCATCATTCAAGAAAACAATGCACAATATTTATGATTCGTATATAAAATGTAGCTTTTAAAGATGAGGAAAGGTAGTTGGCATTACTGTGTCATAAAATTAAGACCTCCCTTTTTTCAACATGGATTACAATTTAAACTGATGATTGGCTGTCATTCCCTTCCTGCTATTCATCTTCCAAGCCTGTCCAGCTCTATAATATTTTTTGTCCTTTCAATTTTAGGAACTTCTCCTATGATTCTGTCAGCACAATCCATACAGTACACTAGAGGCAATTTCACAAGTATTTATTGGGTGTCAACCACCTGGAAGACATAATATTAAACATTCCTTTGAAAGGACATTTTAAAGCTATTATTCTTTTAAATATGCTCATTTGAGGCAAATATCCCTCCATGGATGGTAGATTTTATTTGGGGAAACGGTCAAAAGTTATTCAAAGTCAATACTGATGAATGCAGTGGGTAAGAGCCATCAAGCAAGATGACATTCTTAACAGTCAAAGTTATGTGCGACTGTAAATTTATGGGGCTGATCTTCTTATGTGCTTCATTAACCATATTTGAAAAAAAATTCTGCAAGAGGAGTTCCAGTAACACTTTGAATAATGGCAACATTGGCGGGTGTAGGCTGCCAGAGGAACTGTTCTGATGGATGGCATGCTTCTTCGGGTGCATTAGTCCTGGCATGTTTTACAAACATATTCATTGCTTATGATCACACATTATGTAGTGCCTAAAAAATACTGGACACTAAAAATTCAACAGTATCCATAGCCAGAATGATGTCATTTTCTACTGTTGCATCCTCACCACCGACAAAGAGAGAAAACAATTGTTGGTGCAAGGAACCTGTTCTTTCCCAGGCTCAGAGGAGCTGGGACCTGAGCTGTGGGTTCCAGCAAGCAAACCGATCAGAAACAAAACATCCCATTTATGGGGGGACTTTCCCATCTGACGCTATTGGTAGAAATGATAACAGAACAAGGTCATGGCTCTTACAGTTTGCCTAGAAATTGGAAATACCTCAATGGAGTTTTAAAGGCAGAAGTCAGGACTGAGTGCCATTAATTGAACATGTAGTCCATTCCATTCCAAATCTTACTATGGTTGGACTACAATCCACTGAGGAAAACTCCTTTTATGTAACATAAGCCAAGAGCTATGCACAGGGCTGTTCATTCTCAAGGACTGTGCTCACAAACTGCCACAAACTAGGTGCTTTAAAATGACAGGGCTCTACTCCAGACTCTGAAACCAAGTGACAGTGAGGTCAGGTGCTTCTAGGAACTAAAGGATATCACAACCCCATGACTCTCTTCTAGCTTCTATGTGTACTGGCAATCTTGTTTCAGTTATTTAATTACATTGTTTTGCCTTATTTCTTCCCATGGTCTTCCTCCCTCTATACGTACTTATATACATCTTTCAAATGTGCAGATCATTGGATTAGGGCCCACCAAAATCCAGTGTCACCTATTGTTCATTAGACTAGATCTTCAAAGATCAAATTTCCGAATAAGGTCAATGTCTGAGGTAGCTGCAGTAGTGATTCTTATTGCTCCTACAACCAAACATGCAAGGAGAAACAACTTGGGGGAGAAGGGTCTATTTGTAACGAACGAACGAACGAACGAACGAACGAACGAACGAACGAACGAACGATTGACTCACAATTTAGTAGCAGATACCACCCATCATGGCAGAACGTGCACAGAGCAGCACTAGTGAGAAACACTTGTTCAAGTTGTCTTAGCAGCAGTGGCAGAGAAGAAGTGGGGCCTGGCCTCAAGGTCTATCTCCAGAGATCCACTTGCTCCACCTCCTAAAGTTTTCACTTCCTTCCAAGCAAAAGAGTTCCACCAGCTAGAGACCTACAGAGGGCAATTCACATTCACTCAACAACAGGGAAAGAGTGCTAGGTATTTTTCGAACTGAAATCAGAAACAACCCTCAGGCTTGTTGACTAACAGACACATTGCTGTAGACGAGGCTATTGAGACAGGATTGGTACTCAAGGACTCTGGACTTCTACTACTCCAATTAACCTATTGCTAAATTGATAGTTAGATATTGTTATTGAAAGAGACTAGAACTAGATGGAACCGGATGGGGAGATTATTCCAACCCTACACTTAAAGATAGACCTTGCTGATAACATTAATCATGGCAGTGGCCTTGAATTTTGCAGGATAACCATAGGCAGCAGCAATTCTATAAAATCACATATGTATAAAACAAACAGGTTGCTTGAGCAATCTAAATACAGCCAAGGTATAGAATATCACCAGCCTCTATTAGCTACACATATCTTATTACAGTTTACCAAAACCCTGAAGGTGACAGTTGCCCTGACTACCAAGAACTGAGATGAGTGTTGACTGGTTTTGAATTTAATATACTTTGCATCACCCAGAATCTTTTCTCTTTTGTTGTCTTTTTTTACTCAACACATTGTGTGTGTGTGTGTGTTTGGTATTCAACCATACCTCTATATGCCGTCACGAAACAATACATTTATCCATCTGTGGCTGTTTCGCATTATGAGAAAACATGAATGGCAATCAGCTTATGAGAAGGAAACAAAAAGTTTTCTTTTGTCAAGGGATTTTAGGTCTTTTAGGTTTAGATTTTCAGGTCTCTTTTCCTGTTTGCTCTGAGTCCGTAGTGATCGAGTAGTATCTCACAGAAGGGCATGGCAGACCAAGCCAATTCTGGATGATGATGTCTTTCGCTTACTAAAA
The DNA here is from genome assembly GCA_001685075.1 of Bramus lutescens. NCBI lineage: Eukaryota > Metazoa > Chordata > Mammalia > Rodentia > Cricetidae > Bramus > Bramus lutescens. The sequence continues at coordinate 126,710 of LOEQ01002348.1, read as the reverse complement.
GAAATAGTTCTGGTGTTTTCCAGTTAATAAAAATGGCCACAATAACCAGGATATAGGTATTTCCAGGTAGATCTATGTGACTAAAGCTAAAGGTCAAGGGAGAGATCTCCCCCAATGCCATAGATCACCTAAACCCCATAGGATTGTGCCAGTGGAAGACGAAAGCTGATTTTAAATGAAACAGAGGAGTTGCACACTTGCATTATTAGACTATGAACTGCTCCATAAGTTCTCATTTGATAAAAAGTGTGGTTTTTAGATGTTGATACCATGGGAGTTGGGGAGGGAGCCTTCACGGGTCTTATGTAGGTGGAGGTAGATCACTGGAACCATGCTTTTAAATTTTTTTCCTTGTCACTTCCTCTTGTCTATCATAAAGTGATCCAATTTGCTTACCATGCACTCTGTCATGTTTTAACTCACATATGAAAGCATATAAGCAACAGAGGCAGGTCACCCTGGGCTGTAAACTCCAATAATCCTTTCGTCTCTTAGACTGTTTCCTCGGGTGTCTAGCACGGGCAATACCAAGTCTGACTTAGGCAGGTGTTGAAATAATTTAGTGGTTCATACCTATTACTCCATGTAGATAGAAAATATGAACATCAATCTCTAGCCAAGTACACTTTTAAGTAGGGGAGCTTACATGTCATGGATACTATGTAATTATTTATTGAATACTGGTTGACAGTGAATAGTAAGATCAAAATTGCTAGAAGCTCAATCATGGGAAAACCTATTATTGCAAGTTATCTTTTCATCTCTGAGTGTTGGGGATAAAGTGATGGCTAAGGGGTCACTCTTGCTCACAGAACTGACATCAGCTCCACAGAGTAGAGACCGGCACCCCAGCTGCTTCACTTACTTCCCAGACTCTAAAGCTATTAAAGGTCTTTAGATGTTTTGTTTCATCTTCTGTGATAGCTGTGGCGAGGTGATGACATTTCATCTAGAATGTCTAGAGGCTTGTTAGCAGAGAGCCTGTCACCACCAGGGATCACAGCATCCTTGTGCTCAGTCCTTAGGCCAACTGTACATCTGGAATTGACAGCAAGCATCACATGCTCTAACATGACAAGCAGCTGGCTCTCCCACCAGCAGGCAGTTACTGTTCTGAAATGCATGGCAGTTCATAGAACAGGGAGGTGGAATTTTCTTCTGTCTTAGGGTTGCTATTACTGTGATGAAACACATAACTGAAGGAATTAGTGTGGGGGGCATAGTTTGAGTTACACTTCCTTATCAGTGTTCATCACCTTCTTAGTTTGGGTTTCTATTGCTATGAAGAGGTAACCACAACCATGGCAACTCTTATAAAGGAAAACATTTAATTGGGTGGCATACAGTTCCAGAGATTTAGTCCATTATCATCATGATGAAACATGGCACCATGCAGGCAAATATTGTGTTGGAGAAGGACCTGAGAATTCCGCATCTTGATAAAGTAGGCAACAGTAAGTAAATTGAGAGACTGGGTATGGCTTTGAGCATATATGAGACCCCAAAGACTCCCTCCACAATGCCACATTTCCTCCAACAAAGTCACACCTCCTAACAGTACAACTTTTTGGTGGCCATTTTCTTTTAAACCACCACAATCATTGAAGGATTTGAGGACAGGAATTCAAATTAGGCTGGAACCTGGAGGCAGGACCTGATGCAGAGGCCAAGGAGGAGTGTGTTTGCTCTCATAGCTTACATATTTTATTATAGAACATAGGGCCACTAGCCAAGCCCAAGGTAGTAGTCTGGATCCTCCTGCATCAATTGCTAATTAAGAAAATGCCGCAAGTCTTGCTATAGTCCAAACTTACAGTGGCATTTTTCTCAATTGAGGCACCCTCCTCTCTGATGGTGCTAGCTTGTGTCAAGTTGACATAAAACCAACCAGCACACTCCACATGTTATTGAAGGCAGCTCAATTGCACCTCTGCACCTGTGCAGCATAGCACGGACTTGTCTGCTCAAAGCAGGTGAAATGGAATTCCAGTCTGCCCAGCCTGTTTCTACAAAATTGCATTGGCTGAAATTGATTAGATGGGGTATAATGCAAAGATCAAGACAGAAGAGCAAACAAAACATTGTATGTACAGTGAAGTTTTCCATTGAGCATTTCATGCACGTTCTCTGTAAGCCCAATTACCAGAATATCAAGGCTTTCACTTTTAACAAGCTCCCTTTGTTGTAGGACAATCTTCTGACCCTGAGCTGCAAGTCAGAAGGAGAGCAATAGAATGAATGAGTGGAAGCTGTAGACTATTGTTTGTCTGAGATTCTAAAACTGTTGGGGAACTAGAGATTCCATGTCTTGCCTGCTGCTCAATTTAAGGAGGGATCTTGACAGTTTTAAGGACATCTCCTTTGTCTCCTTAAGAAAGTAAAATGTCAGCCAGTCAAGAAGCATTTTTGTTTTTTGGGGGTTTTTTTGTTTTTTGTTTGTCAGTAGCTTGTGGCATTTTTAAGCCACCAGGGGAGAAATATGCAGTGTGTTTATGTCTATGAGGATCTTTTGAAAGATTGCTGTTCAGAAAGTATTTCAGTCTTCACGCTTTTTACTTCTAGTGACAGCTGAGTGTGCAGAAAGTGTTGGTAGGTTGTTTTTCAAGTCGAATATTTTGTGTTTTAGAGTTTATTTCTACAACAATCTTCAAACTTGGTAGGAAAGTCAAAATGACATACAAATAGCTCATAAAATAATGGCTCCATAGCATGGACGTGGCTAAAGTATTTGTAGGTCTTGGTATATTGAAGTATATATCAATATCTTCAAATATCAAAGCAACTCTGGAATGTCAACCAATGCATGGGAGTAAAACAATTGAAATTCTAGATAAAGCTGGGAAATCCCAGGGTACAAGAGAGTATTGGATTTGCGCAAGCTGCCCTTCTGTTTAATTATTGAACAGTAGATAGAAGCAGCAAATAGCAGTGACCTCCATCAGTAAAAATTCTGGCCTGATGTTATGGGGCAGGTCTAGTTAAAGATAGGATGTTTGGGCATGATGAATAAGATGATTTTGAGCATTGCTGAATTTTAGCTTTTGCATTCCTTTAAAGTCAACTCAATTTTGAGGTAACTTTAACAAAATAATAGATCTTACACTAGTTACAGGTTATTTGAAACTATTCCAAATGGAGATATATTGACAAGAAGGCATCTCCTTTTGAATATATATAAGTACCAGGCAGAATCAAGGACAACTATGGTTGACTATGTGTGTGTTAAAGAATTGGGTGTCAGGCTCAAAATAAAAACTAAATAGATCCCAGCATCAATTCATGGGTATTCCTGCCTCAGATGATAACCTGATTCAAAACCATATGAATGCATCAGACAAAACTCAATTGCAGGATATTTTACCAAATAAACCAACATCGAAACCAAACAAGACACAAAGAGGTTAACTTGATAAAAGAAAATAAGAATGATGTGACAGCAAACTGAAATATGTTGTTCTGAATTGGTACCCACACTGGGAAAAACAGCAATAATGCTGCCACTGGGACACAGAACAGAATTTGAATACATACTCCCAGATTAAATTGTGATTGTCTGTGATGTTTAGATGTATATTCCTGATAGCTATAATGTGATCATTCCACTGTTCTTTAACTATGTTAAAATGTTACAGGAAAGGAGAGAAATTGCTGCCAAGCAGGTTACCAAAGCAGCAGGCCACAGCGCTCAGTGTAAAGCATTCAGGGAAATATTGAACAGTTTAGAGACTGAGGTGACTGCCAGGCAAGGACTTCTTGGGCACTCTTGCTGCACTTATATAATTTTTTAACGAATATTTTATAAAGATATCAATAAAAAATCAGAAATGTATTCAGGGAATTATGAGTGAAATATTTTAATGTTAAGTCCTAAAATAATATTTATAAAAAAATATGTACATATTATAGAATAATAACAAAGACTTAAAAAGCATTTGCTAAAACTTAACATCTATTCTTAATATAGTCTTAAAATTGAGAGTAGAAGAAAATTAATTTTTAAAAGTAGTTCCTAGAAATTTTGAAAAACATCAATTTTAATAAGAATTATTCAAAATTTATTAAAAATTTCAGGCACAATGATAATCACTAATATACTGTTAGTTGCAGTCCTTGTTAAAGAAATAATAAAAGAAAATAAATGTAAAAAAAATAAAAATATCTTTGTAAAAGGAAGAGATAAAATTTTAATAGCTGATATTGGTGGTGGTTTTAGCATTAGATATGAACCTAGGGTCTTCTCATGTCTGCTACCAAGCGCTTGACCACCGAGCTACATCCATGTCCCAAATGTTCCCATTTTCTACTTCAATACACAACTGAGCAAAACATAATGGCATGAGGAAGCATCAACATAATCAAGCTTTCCAGTTTCCGGGTTATTGCAAGTGAGAAGATACTATCAGAAGAAAAAGGGTCCAATTCAGAGAGAAATAATGTCATAATATATAGAAAACAACTTTAATTAATTCTAACTTTCTTGGTATTATTGCAAAGGTTTACTTCAGAATAAACCTTGACAGACAAGAGAGTATGGGTGCTTGGTACTAAGAAGTATTTTCCATCTGATGCATCAGTTTACTCCAGCAATACAAGATAACTAATTTCTCCCAATGTTTAGAGCAGCTGCAATGGTATTGCCTTGAGTTTCTCCTTTTTGATGATTAATGTGCTTGGAACCTTACTATTAATTTTACATCTGCATCTATAATTCATACAAAACTTGCTTTGGTACATAGGATGAGTTAGAATTCAATATGTTCTACCAGTCATATACAATATCGGTCCAGAATTATTTGTTTAGTTTGTTTACTTATTTTAAAGATCACCCCCCCAGTACATTACGGTGTCACCTTTTTTTGTAATTCTGCTTTCTGTATGTCTATGTTTTATTTGTGGACTTCATTATTTTTTCCTGCTGGTCTACCTATTTGCCTTTGAAACAATTTATACTTGTTGTTGTTGCTGTTGTTGTTGTTGTTCCACTGTGGTAACTTTCTAAGTAGTGCTAATATTTTCTAATGCAAGCATTCTAATTTTATTCTTTTATAAGACTGTCTTTACATTTGGGGCCCTTTTAATTTTTATGCAAATTAGCTTTTTAATTCCCCAAGAAAAATGCCCATTCCGGAATTGCAGTTGGAATTGCATTTTATAACAAACTAGGAGAGAGATATCTTCAATGCAAAGTCTTTTTTTATCATTATCAAAATTATCTTTAACTTCTCTATGTAATGGTTTATAACTTTGGCATAGAAACTGATAAAAACAGATGGTGTCAATTTATATCCCAGTATTAAAATGTTGGACACTGTAGTACACAGAATGTTCTTCTGTTTGAGTTTTAGCTACTTCCTTCTCTGAGAAGATACATTATTGGTCTTGTATACGATGACATTTCTAAGTTCACTTTCTAATTCCGGCAGTCATTCTATACATATTGGGAATTTTATCCATCAATAATTACATGTAAGTCTTTCCTACTTTGTGTGATATATTTTATTTCATTTTATTGATAAGTTTTTTTATTGTACCGATGGAGCCCCACACAGTGAGAAAGTGGTCAGAGTGAAATTCACTAAAGCTCTTGAACTCAGAAGGTAACTTTTCAGTCTTTTTTTTATTCTCTGATTACAGTTGTAGAACTCACATGAATATTCTTTATTGATGATTTCATCCTTAATTTTAATCATAAACATATATGAAGTTTTTTTTGCAACAGTTGATAGTGAGGTAAGAGAAAAATGAATGATGAGTGGAAGAGAATAAACACCTCATCTAAACCCCAGTTTGCTGTTGTCCTAACTGACAGCCAAGAAACTTCAACACAACTAATAGAGCCACAGTAGCCTACAGGTATAACATACATTTTCCTAAAGATATCTCAAGTGCAGAAGGTAGAAAGAACCAAAAACTCTCTTACTTAGGACTAGAATTTTGTGATTTTGTTTTACTGTTATTAGCTCATCTATACAACTAAATTATACATCTTAAAAATCCACTATAGAATATCATTTATAAAATTACATTCTTTTATAAAAAATTCAGCACACATATTTTACATAATTTTAGACTTAACATTTAAGCTTAAATAAACAAAAATTTTATTCATATTATAAATTATATCCTTTGAGTGTAATATGTACAATTATACAGATACATTGGGTGACTCAACCTTTTTCATGCCTTGAACGTCTTAGGTTATGTGTTCTCTCTCTCTCTCTCTCTCTCTCTCTCTCTCTCTCTCTTTTCTCCTCCTCATCTTTCCTATCTTCTCTTGCCTCCCCTCTGTCCTCAATCTATGCTTTATCTAACCTATGTAGTCCACTTTATCTTAATAAACTGTCTACCTCCACACCACTCTGGTTTATCCTGAAATTATTTACCATAATCAAGGGTCAGGCTTTACCTGAGTGGGGGTTCCTAAAAAGACAATAACTCCTCAGGCTACTGGTGTTTGTGTTGGGATATAGTTTGTCACCACTACTGACAGACAATAGAGGTAGGATCCCTATGCGATTGGCAAACATTCTACCATAAGCTACATCCTCAGCCATGACATTTTATTAAAGTGCTTTTCTGCATTTAATTAGTTATGTGACTTTTCTTCTGTGAATGGTGAATTACACAATTGATTTTTAAAATACTTAGCTATATTTGTGTTCCTAGAGTTAACACAATGTCTTAGGGGTGTTTTTTATTGCAGAGAAGAGATACCATGAACATGGCAACTCATAAAAAAAAACAATTAATCAGGGGGCTCACTTGTAGTTTAAGAGGTTCAGTCCATTACCATCATGGCAGAGAGCATGGTGGCCTGCAGGCAGAGGTGGTGCTGGAGTTTAGAGCCCTATATCTTGACTCAGAGGCCACAGGAAGAAACCACTGGGTGGTATCTTGAGAATATGAAACCTCAAGGTCTGCCCCCGCAGTGACACACTTCCTTCAACAAGGCCACACCTCCTAACAGTGCCATTCCTTTGAAGATTGTTTTCTTTCAAACCACCACACCCAATTTAGCTATGATAAGCAGTTTTAGACATGTAAGATTTAAACACTTTTATGGTACATTGTATTATACCCATAAAATCATTATACAATTTTTGTTGTTATTTGAGTCATGCTAACATCACAAAATGAGAAACAAGTTTTTCTGTGTTCTTTTCTAGGAGATTTATGTAAGTTTGTGGTTATTATTTTATAAGTATTGGAGAGATAAAGTACTTTGTCTTCTGAGCCTGGAGGTTTTCATTATGGGAAACTTATAAGCTATAAATAATGGATTCAATTTCTTTAATAAATATAAGAGACTGTTTTTAGTTTTGGTGAATTATGGATTTCAATGAATTTTTCCAATTCACTTTTTTTTTCAAGTTCATGGGTTAAATCTTCATTCTTATCACAGCAGTCTAGCCAATTCATGAGTAATTTTGACCTGGCAGGAATACAATAGCAGTGTCTAGAGTCTCAAATGGATTCAGTAACCTAGCAGAGATTAATGACAGAAGTCCGACATATCATTTTACTGTCTACTTAAATATGCAAGCCTGTTGGTTCCTCTGTCACTGGAAAAACAATAATGAATGATGCAGTGTCAGCAATAAAACAACAGGAACCAACTTAACGCAGAATCAGATAACACGGACTTGTAGGTAGACACAGACACAGTTCATTCACCTGATACTTCATTATTTATCCTACATTTAGACATGTGGGGGCAATAGGATTTTATTCTTTCATTAAGCCCTAGATGCTCCTGTCAAAGAAATTAGGGCTTTAGTTCTCTGTACTACGGTCTGCATTCAAAGTGTACTGCCTTCAGAGTGATTTGTTGAATTAGTAAAAGACTTTTATTTGGTTTTAATAGAAGAATGGAGCTGAAAGAGGCAATTATCAATTCATCAGAAACTCTGAGTTTTGACAAGTATTCTCAATTTTAGCCCTTGGGTACAGACCACAGTATTCATATGCACTCCTGAGATGGCCAACTGATGAATGTTACATTCAATAACTCATCTTTCTATGATGACTAAGTGTAATCGATTGATATGGATGGCTTGGTTCATATTTTACACTGTTTTAATTATTTTTCTGTCATCACATCTTTCTTCTAACTTTACCACTCAGCCTTTGTCCATGATACAGTTGCTTTGGAGATATTTATTTGCAATAATGGTTAATAGTCTTTCTCAGAAACTTCCGTTCCTGGAACAGAGACGGGAAAGTATAAATGATGCAGGGTTCTACAACCCAGTTCCTCCATGAGTATTTATGGAAACAACTTTATTAAAAAAAAAAAGCTTGAATGGAGATGGGGAAATAACTTAGTTGATAAAGTACTTTCCATGCAAAAGCCAGGACCTGAATTTGGATCCTCAGAACATGTCATGAACTCCATCTCTCTTGAGGAGACAGCCAAAGCAAACCCTTCCTTCCCTAAGTTTAGTTTTCATGTTATTTGATCAGAGCAACAGAAAAGTAACTCATCCACAAACCACAAGGGGAAAATGCTTGTAAGCTTTCTCTGTTCTAAACCTAATGCACATCTGCTCTCTTGCCAGGGATCCTCCTCAGTCACACCCTTTCTATGAGCGTCCCTTTCCAACTCTCGTTGGAGTCGTTAGAGGCCCTAAAATTTGTGTCTCTCTAACCTCACTCTTTTTTAAAACTTATCAAAGGGTTGGGGATTTGAGTCTTGTCTCTTCCCCATGTTGATGGAGTTATTTTCTCCCTGGAAATGTAAATAACAATTATTGATATCAACTGACATAAGGACTAAACCTGATAATTACATCATTTATATCATCTTCTAGAGATTATATTCTCACTCATCCAACTTGACTTTAAGAAAAGCACTGTCTTCTTTTCATTTTAAACAGAAGAAGCAGAGACACATGCAGAAAACTGAATCTTCAGGTTGCATAGCTTGTACTCATGCCTGGCACCATGGGGACTCAGATCTGGCTGAATCCAGGTACACAGCCATCCCACTTGGTCACTAATGTTAAGCATGCTCAGTTGGCCAGAGTTTGATGCTAACTGATTGAATGACTATGTCTTTAGCTTACTGTCTTTCTGGTCATATCATTTGATTTGAATTTTTCTCTTCTTAGTTTTCTTCTCAGTGCTTCTCAGTTTGAAAATGAAATTACAAAAGAAAAGACTTAGGAGGTCATGATTCATCCATGTTTAAAGTCAGGTAATTACATTTGCAGAAAAAATCAATCAATCACAGTATTAGTAATAAAGGGCAAAATTTTAATAGTGCATGATCTCACAGCTGTTGTTGGACTTACTGGGATTTGTAAATATATTTTGTGGAGTTATTTGCTACCTAAAGAAAAAAGTATGCTTTTAAAACTATAGCATTTTAAGCTTTCAAAGGACAGTAACCCCTAAACTAGGAAAGATAGACCCAGTGCCACTGACCCTTACCCAATGCCATACAACCATATACCATTTAATGGTGTGACAGAATTTAATAGAAAGTTCTGGCCAAAAGCGTGTTTATTCTGGACTGGATGGTGTTACCCTAAAATTAGAAAGTCATTTGCAAGTCTGAGTGGCTTTACCTTCAAAATAGACCAACAGAGGGAAAAAAAGTCAACTGCAATAGAAAACAGAGATGTCCAATAGAGAGTCCCTGGCCAAAGTCACCTTGCTGTGTCACTTTGGGAGTAGTCTGGGAAAAGCTAAAATTCATTGTTGAAGTTTTCAATTCACCATATAAAAATCTTCATATCCGTTCTGCCCTCAGTCAAATGCAATGTGAATCGCTTGCCTTGGGTACTACATTCCTCTGGTAGAGCTTCAAGTTGCTTTTATGTAACTGTTAGAAAATAATTGCTGGTGACTTCATTAACTTGCTTCCTCTGACAGGATGAAAAGTGTTCACATCTACATCTGCCTGATATCATCATACATGACTAGTTTTAATGGCTATTACTCACTGGGATATTTTTATCAGTTGCTTTATGTCAAAATGGTCATCGCTTCCTTGTTTTTATTATGTGCCTTTGTTGTTGCTCTTATTTATTTGTATGTCTTAAAAAGAATCACAGCTTAACTAAATTGAAGATGTGTTTGTTTTACAACATTTCTTTTCTCTGGATGCCTCACCAATTTTTCATTTACATCATTATTGCTCACAATAAAATTCCATAAACCTTTCCTTGCATCTGGCTCCCTTAGGCTACTCACCATTTGTTCATTCCACATGATTATCATCATTATCATCATCATCATAACTATCCTCTTCAACAAATCAACTTTGGTCACCCACAGGGTGCATGCTAACAGAAAGATTTGCATCTCCACAACATAGAGATCACAGGATGCCATGCCAAAGCCCAGAAGTGGAATTTTGCAAAGATGGACTCAAACAGGACACTTCTGGAATGCTAGTTTTTACATCCCTAACCTGAATCACACTCTGGTCTACCTACACTTTCATGAACAGTAGATATATGATGTACAAATGTTTCAGAAACATTCAGCATATCCACAATTGATAAAGTGTTCTCTGCTTTGCTATAATTCCCAGCTATTGGTCATATTTTAGCAGCATTTTTCCCATTGCTAATCCAGGCTTGGGGAGCTTTGTCTTCTCATGGCAATGCTACAAATAAAAAGTGGAAAGTGCAGCCAAACAGCTGGGACTCCAAGCAAACATTCTGCGAGACTACTCATTCAAAAGCCGGTCCCCCTCCTGAATGACGGGCTGCTTGACTAAACTAACTGGACTAACTGCTAGTGTGAGCAACATGAAAACAAAACATATAGATGGGCTGGGTTTTTATTTTTTCAGAGTAATTGTGCCCAGTTGAATGTGTGTCTCAGTGATATTTCCAAGTAAATATCTTTTTTCTTTTTTTTCTTCAGAGAATATTGTTGCAGGAATTCCTACAGCTAGTAGCCTTCATGTTACCTGCCCACTTGGGCATGGCCTCTTATACCATATATGCCGATGTAAAGAGCATGCCTGGCCTCTCTTCTGGCTGTGGGAATCGGTTGTTGTTCCCTGTTCAAGCAGAAGACTGTAATCTGTGAGTCTACCCCTAAATAAATAACACTCTATTATACTCAATTCTGAGTTAGTGTGGGATTTCTTTTAAGTAACCCCCTTCATCTGGCACTCACATAAATCTGGACTCCATACCTACCAGGTGGACCAGCTTAAAGGCCTTAACCAGTTCACAGCCCATAAAGTCTCCCACCCCCACCTACCTGGCTTGCTTTTACCTAAGCGGTTTTTGTAAAAACCCTGCCACAGTGGAGCTAACTGCGTGCAGCAACTTGGAAATTTCCCAAGCTCACACTCATACCAATGAGTGAATGGATCCTGCATACACTGAACATTGAGACATTTGACTATAATATTGAATCTTGGATAGGAGAAGCAATTTCCAAAGGAATGAGCAGACATCAAAATGCCAAATGTTTTAATTGTGGTAGAATAGGACATCTGAGAAGGGATTATAGACAAGGAATTCCTAGGAATAATATCTCCTCTAGGAATGGCAAGAATAGAAAGACTCAGTCTTCAGGTATATGTAGAAGGTGTGGCAAAGGTCAACATTGGACCAATGAATACAGATCAACAAAAGACAGACAAGGCAACCAGATACCATTGGGAAACTCCTTGCAGGGCCTCTCACAGGCCTCCAAGTCAAAAGTGATCCAGTCATTCCCAGTCACTGTGGAGGACATGTCTCAGCAGAAAAATAAAAAAATTCAGAGTGTTCTGTAAAAA
>LOEQ01002348.1:90736-103820 GCA_001685075.1 Bramus lutescens | reverse complement strand
AGGGAGGGGGAGGGAGGAAATAAGGGAGGGAGGGAAGAAGGAAGAAAGAAAGAAAGAAAGAAAGAAAGAAAGAAGGAAAGAAAGAGAAGAGAGAAAAAATGAGCAGCGGTGAGAGGCATTAAAAAATGAAAGCCTTTTATGATGCCCCTGTTTTCCCATGCCTTGGCTGTGAAGAAATCTACTTAGTAGACTGTTGAGAAAAATAACCTTACTCGTCTTAGATTAGAATTGTTAGTTGGCTTGCATCCACGATATAATTAATTTATGAGAAAACAATGCCTTCTCCCCTGACCCTTAGCTTTATTTCTCACAGATTTGGAAGTTCCAGTTCATGATAATTAGGTCCTACTCCCTTGGATCTACGGCATTTGGTAGAGAAAGTCGCTCACATTATCTCCAGGAAGCAAACAGAAAGAAGAGTTCCCAGGATTTCATTGGTAAGCATGTTTTCAATGACCTGAAGACCCCCCACAAGAGCCCTCCTTTGGTTGCTAGTAAAGGCTTGTTTCATGTTTAATGATGTGGATATCTGTGTGCTGTGGGGGTTATTTGCATGTAAGTGCAAGTGTTGGCAGATGCCAGAGGCATCCAAGCTCCTGGAACTGGAGTTACAGGTGACTGTGGATGCTGGCAATCAAACAGGGCCTTCTAAGAGTGTAGGATGTGCTCCTAACTGTTGAGCATCTTTCTAGCCCAGATCTCAGTTCTTAAAGTTTCTGCCTCCTCCTGATAGTGGCACCCTGAGGGCCAAACCTTAAAATGCTGTCCTTTTGAAAGTATTCAAGATCCAATCTAATACAGGCTCTATTGAAGTGATTATAAATTCCCATGGACACCTGAACAGAACAAATGTGTTTCACTGTACATTTTTCTAGTAGGCATTGTTTAGAGAAAATGTAGCAGGGCTCTTTATATTCCTCTCCTCTGCATTCACCTTTAGTTTTGCCCCTCATATTTAGTATATGAGCTATTTCTGAAGATCATACAGTTTCTGATTCATCATTAATAGTGCGAACACTCAATGTCATTTCTCTTTTGTTCATTTTCATTCTTCCAGCTTCCCAGCTCTTCTAAAGAGCATAAATAAATATTGCCAATCTTTCATCTTTTGTCCTATGACATAGCACTTATTGACAATTATCAAAATAGAAGCTCCACGGCAAATGGAGGGGAATGGAGTGGGCTGGGAAGACACTTTTCTTATGAGTTCAGAGAGTCCTGAAACTCAAGGTCACTTCTTAAGATAACCTGATTTTTTTTTTTAATTTTAAGCTACAAAAAAGTGAGGACACTGACCTCTAAGTCAGAGATTGGAAGTTTGCTCTTAAGTCCTTCTGCTCTTCATCCCGGACTCTGAGCACCTCCCCCATGTGTGTCTGTGTGTCTGTGGGTATGAGTAAGTGTGTGTTTCCACACTAATCTGTATGGATGAGCACGTGCATGTGAATGCCAGAGTTCAACCTTGGGTATTGTATATCAGGAGCTGTCTATCTTCCTTGGTTTTTTGTTTTTAAAATTTGTTTATTTATTTTATGTGTATGAGCATTTTGTTTATGTTTGTCTGTGTGCCAAGTACATATTCAGTGTCCACAGAGACCAAAAGAGGGTATTCGAGTCCCTAAAAGTGGTCTTACAGAGGTTGTGAGCTCCCAGCTGGGTGCTAGGACCTGAATTTGGGTCCTCTGTGAGAGCATCGACTACTGTGAACTGCTGAGCATTATTTCCAGCCCCCGGCTCCTGCTTTTCTTCATTTGTTTTCTCGGACACAGTGTCTTGCATTGGCCAGGCCCTCACCGACTCGGCTACAGTGGCTGACCAGTAAGCCCAATGGATCCTACTGTTTCTCCCTCCTTAGGACTGGGATTCCAAGTGTCTGGCAGCTCTTCTATGAGGATCCTGGGCTTGAGCTCAGGTCCTCATATGTAGACAGCAAGCATTTTACTTTGCCCAGGCGAGAGATCAGATTTTTCTGGTACCCATTTGAAAATGAAAATCATTCTAGAGCTGCAGGAGGCTTTCCTTCTCCCGACACGGTATCAGACTTGTTTGAAAATGACAGCCTTTCTGTTTATCTTTGTTTCCGTTTTCCCTCTAGTCTAAAATGAGTAGGCTTTGAACACAGTGACACACACACCCACTTCAACTTCCACCTCTCCTAGACTCTGCTTCCCAAACCTAAACAAATGCAGGCTCCCTTTCTCTATTTCCCTTAATCTGTCTTGGTATATAAGGTGAGGATTCCTTAAAATACCTGAAGGAAAACAGAGAAATAGACAGTTGTGAGTGCTTTTCCATACTCATCAAAACCTATTAGTTTTTGCCACCTGAGAAAACAGGCTTAGGGGAGAAGAAAAGAACTTCCAAGCCAGGCATCCCAGACTCAAAGCATGGTTCCTTCATCTACGAGCGGCACAGATTTGGACAGACACATCTAAGCTTTGTGTGTGTGACTTTTTTTTCTATTTAGTTTGTGTGTGCATGTGTGTGTGTGCATGTGGGTGTGTGCATGATGTGTGAGGGTGGGTGTGGGCCTCACACTGCATGTGAGCATGCAGGCCATAGTATGCCCATAGAGAGTAGAGGACTCGTGGAGTAGATTCTTTGCTTGTTCCTTTATGTGAATTCTGCAAGTGAAGCTTGGGTCTTCAACTCATTCAACAACCTCCTAGAGCCCTGTTCCATGATTGTAATGGAGGTTTTTGGATTTTTGAGTGACATTTTAATTAACTCTTAGGGTAATTTTAAAGAGTGTGCAAAACATATGTGTTGCATTTGGCATGGTGTTTGAGATATTGCTACTCAATGAAGAGTCCGAGAGTCGTGGGGCTACCTCGCTTCAAGGGAGGTCATAGTAGACACTAGTCACTAGGCATGCGTGAGAAAGCCGTTTCAGCCCTCAGAGAAGAGTTGGAGGCTACACAGTCAGTTATAGATCTAGAAACTCCGTCCTGTGCCCATTCCTGGTTAGTCAATATTCGCAGATTCCAAGAGCTTTTGTTTTCCTGTTTTTTTACCGCTTCACTCACACAATTCTTTTTGTTCCATTAATGGTGGATTTTTTCCTAGTGTTTCCACATCCAAGATCTATTTGGAATCTGAAAGGTATTCTGATCTGCCTTCGAGTTTACACTTTCTACCTCAGTTTCAATTATGAACACACAGTCAGGAGGAGAGGGGTAAAAAAAAAGCTCTTAGGGATTATTTTTAGCTCCTGATTTCTTTGCAACCTTGAGTTCTTCGTGCTTTGTGTAATTAACTTATCAGAAGAAGGGAGATGTTGAAAGCCATTTCCTCTGAGTACCACAGACGCTGCAAAGAGGTTGTAGGAAGTCGCAGCAGTAGGAAAGGGATTGCTGAGCTTGGCTTTATTAGAAAGCAAAACAAACAACATGCTGCATGCTGACTTCACCCTCATTAAACATTCATGCTGGAACCGCTTACCTTGTGACAGCTGAGATGTTATCCTCCATAGAAAGAGAATGGGGAAAAGGAATCCCTAGGCCATTGCATTGCATCTTGTGTTTCATGGCTTGGGAAAAGCAGTGTTATGCAAAAGTTTTTAATATGCCAGTCTAAGCAGTTTGGCCTTCAATCGGTTTGAAACACCTGCAGGTGGGATGTGATGGTGGTGAGGGAGGCATCCAGAGACTTGCACACCAGCGTGCAGAGAAATGTAAATAAAAGCCTAACCACCGGACGGGCCTTTATGCTCCATCTATTGTGCAATGCCAGCCCACAAGGCCCAGTGTGTTAAGAGGATTAGTGCTAAGGCTGTGTGAACTTTGAAATAGCCCAATGAAGCTTAGGAACTTTCCAGTTTAAATTGGTCTTCAGCAAGACCTCCTTGATCATCAGGAATTTGGCAGCTCAGATCCTGCCATTGTCTGGCAGCAGGGCTGACCTCCTGGGTGTCAATCCTGTCATATCCCTTTTTATTCTAGGCAGAAGAAAAGAAAAAGCTGAAGGGGCGGGGATTATTATAGAGGTCAGAGTGGAAGCCCAAATCAGAAATAATATTCTTTCGTAGCTTTCCCAAATTAAAGAAAAGGCTGTTAGAGTCAACATGAAATCATTTTTGCTGCCATTTAATCTAGAAAGCATCATGTTATTTCCTTATATAGAAGCAGGCATCAGCTCATGTAACTGTTGGGAAAGAGTTTGAAAAAGAATGAGAACGAATTTCCAGTAAAGCGACTCTTAACCAAAGGTCCCGAGACCTTTCCCTCAGTGATAGCAAAACTGACACCAAATGAAGGGACTGGTGAGAGAAAAGAGGCCAGAGTCCTCCATCCAGGCCCATAGTAGCCTCCGCTGAGCAGTGAATGCCTGCAGAGCCACCTCCAGATGTGGTATGCTGCCAGATTTGGGCATTGCAGGGTCGACGTGACTAAACAACTCACGGCACAGTTGTAGAATCAGCATATATTGCAGAGCGTGAAAACGTGAAGAACTGCATTGGTTCCACATGCAGGGTTCCAGGGCCTTTTGTTGGGGATGCCAAGGATGATGAAATAAATTTCCATTAGCTGAGGAGCAGCTGGAGACTGGAGTTGCCCAAGCCTCTCTTGGGTGTTGTCTGAAGACTCTACTTCTATTTCAAGGGTATCAGATAGGAGGCACCTTTCTTTGTCCGTAAAGGAGGGAAAAGTGTGAGAACTATTTCATCACTTGAGCCAGTGCTATGTCATCCCCACAAAACACAAAACTGGTAGCTGGGAACAGCGGTCAGTCCAGCTCAAAGGATGCTAGAGGTGGAGCTGCGGGTCAATAGGAGAGAAAGCTCCCATTTTTTGAACAGGTGGTTTTCCATAAAGTGGGAATGGCTAAGAAAAAAACATTTTAGAAGACAAAGCTAGAAAAGGAGAAAGAACAAAAACTTACCATGATCATTTGATAGCTTTGCCATGTTAACCAAGAAACAGCAGGCCCTAAGTTGGTATCTCTTTCCAGCCAGTGGGTTTGTTCTCCATCTACCGATCTGTGACCGTAGTACTAAATGAATTCATGAGAAAACCAGGAGCCGATCTGACAAAATAGAAAACCAGTTGTAAAAGTAATGAATATTTCAGTGGAAAAGAGATTGTATTTTTAACGAACTGATTTCTCAGCTGAAGGATACAGAATGCGGGCTCCATTGCAGGGGACAGAACATTGACGCTCACCGCAGATGTGATTTCCTTCATACTACAGCATGCCAAAGGTGCTGCTGAGCCCATTCAGCTGCAGAGCCCCGCAGTGCCGCTGTATGTTACAGCGCTTGTTACAGGGTCTTTGGGAGACTGGTGAAAACAATATTCCCCCTGAATCAAAACCAGCAAATAAACTGGTTGAGTGCAGCATGGCACAAGGTATACTGGAAAATGTATAAATACCTCGAAGAATAATGGGAGGAAAGTTATCTAATAAATTCTACTTTTATTTTGCACCTAACACCTTTACCCCCCCCGTTTTTTTTTTTTTTGTTTTGTTTTGTTTTGTTTTTTGAGTTTGGACCTCCAGAGAAGCCCAACTCGCTAGGTAATTCTGAGTTTCTAGCCTTCAGTGAAATACCCAAGCTTTCACCTGGGTAAGCGTGTGTATGCATTTGCATGTGTGTGTGTGCATACACATGTGTGTAAACACATTATGGTAGCCAGAGGTCAAACTGTAACATCGTTTGTACTCAGCACTTTAACGACTGAGCAATCTCCCTGTCCCGACTTGGTCTTCTGATGGTGTCGTCACTAGGCTATGTGACTTCCAGTCAGCATGGTGAAGCTCCCCTGGGCTTGCTCTGGCAGCCTTGACCTAGCCCAACAATTCTGCAAGGTCAGCAGCTAAGTAAGGTTGACACAAAGTCATGAATCTACATATATAAAGACAGAGCCCTGCTCCACAACCAGCAGCAACCAGCCCTGGAAACTCACCCCTGATTTGTAGTAATCACCCTCAGAAACCATGTATGATGCAACAGCTATCCCAAAGACCATGCTAGAATTCCAACAGTTCAAATAATTTTCACAACAACTGGCTAAAATTGCCAAGATTTGGTTAATTAGACAGCTTTTCTGATTGTTGGCCATATTTTTAAGTGTGGGCTAGCCAGAGAAATCCAAATATACAATATAAAACAATCACACAGGAGACCCACTTTTGATTTGCCCACCTACATTGGCCCCATGCAAGCCCTCCAATCACACCTGAAGCCTTTCTTTATTTTCACCAACTTTCCAGCTCTAGGGAGTGCCTTTGAGTCCTTGCCAACACAAGTACTGCTGGTTAATTACCTTGCTCTAACAAGCTCTGAGTATGTAGCCTTTGCTTGTTCCCATTTGATTCACTTCTACTTATTTCTACAACCAGTGCTTCTTAAGAAAACGTATATTTTTAATCTTTAAACTAAAATAGCATTTCACCATTCCCCCTTCCTTTTTCTCCCTCCAACTCTTCCCATACACCCCCTTCCTATCTGTCTGTCTCTCTCTCTCTCAAATTTATGAATTTATGGCCTTTTTGTATAATTGTTGTTACACATGCACAACACACACACACACACACACACACACATGCACTCACTCCTAAATGTATAAATGCTACTTGCTCCATTTTGTATTACTTGCATGTATATGAATTCAGGGCTGCTTATTTAGTCTTGGCTGTCCAGTTTGGGCTTCTCTTCCCTGGGGAAGATTGTCTCTTCTGCTCTCTGCATTCCTTAGTGGTCTGTAGTTCTTTGTCTGGTGTTAAGGCTTGACTCCCTTCTATGCTAGCATGTCTGTTGGTATTATTGCTTCATTTACAAGATAGTCTTTAAGAAGTCTTTGTTTAATCTTTGTTAATTTTGGACAAGAAGAGCCATATTATTGAAATGTATCCACTTGGATACATCTTAAATGCATCAGGAGATCAGAACAAACCCTATGCTTGGGATTCATACAGTGAGCTTACATGAAATCATAAAAACAGAAGTCATCCTGCATACATATATTTTAAAGGGACTGCTAAGAAAAGGCATGGATCATAGAAGATTTGGAATGCTGGGATGAAAGGCAAAACACTCAAAGAGGAGAGAATCGCTGCTACTCTAAGATCAGAGAGCCATCCCTAGCCCTTGACGTGACGTTGTAAGGGCTCAACAGCTCCTACTCTGATGGACCCACCCCACTACTGAGCAGAAAAATGAGAGGTATAAAGACACCAACCCACCACAATTATTGGTACCTGTGGAAAAAGTTCACACTTTATCTCTAGAGTATCGATTTTTTTGTCTACTGAAACATACTAGCAAGGACAGCTCATCAAGAGAATAGGACAATAAAATATATTAAGATACATAAATATAGGGGGCAAGTGAGAAGACAAAGAACGGACTTGATGGGTGCAATAGAATCTTTCTTCACAAGGAAGAGGGAACTGTGGACTGAGAGGATCT
Organism: Bramus lutescens; assembly: GCA_001685075.1. NCBI lineage: Eukaryota > Metazoa > Chordata > Mammalia > Rodentia > Cricetidae > Bramus > Bramus lutescens. The sequence continues at coordinate 96,409 of LOEQ01002348.1, read as the reverse complement.
AAAGGAGCAGTAACTGATGTGAACAGAGAGCAAAGGCAGCAAATGCAGGCCTCCAAACCAACCCTGCGGCTACTGTCAAAGCATCCAGAGAGAGACTCTACCTTGATGAGGTTACCAAATGCCAACCAACATCAGGATGTGTTATTTACACCTCATCAGCATATGAGAAGGAAAAAGATAAGACAAAATCCCCTGACCTTTTAGAGTTAAGGAAGGGGTGAGAATAATACAACAAAAAAGTGGTATAAAGAAAAAAGAGGCACAGTTGGGGGAGGGGAGGAGGTACAGAACTGAGACTGGAATTTCAATGTCCAAATGGGAAAAGGCTTTGCAAAGAAGAAATGCTGGAGCAAGGACTCAAAGGTGAATTAGGAAGTCGTCTGAACACCAGGAGTGCGCCAACCAGGGAACACTGCAGAATCGAAGGTTTTGAGGGAAAATATACAAAGTCAGGGAGATTAGAAAGAAAAGCAAAGATTACAAGAACAGTGATGTCTTAAGTGTGCAGAGAGAAGAAGCCAGTGATTTTAGTTTCAAGAAAGACATGATCTGAGTTAGGGTGTTGTGAATGATTCCAGAAACTATGTACATGGATAGAGAGGACACATGGGATTGCCATGGGGAAAGTCAATTAAGGAAGTCTATTCAGGGTACAATTGCAATAACCAAGGGGGAAGATGCCTGTAAAGACTAAAGCAAATGTCAGATTGGTGAGATAGTCCTGTGGACGGGCCTGTGGAAGATCTCTCCTAGATGAATTAAAGTGGGAAGACCCACCCATTGTGGGTGGCACTGGTCCCTGTCTGGATCCTGGACTGTATAAACAGTGAAAGGAAGATGATATGTCTGCTTCTGGACTTGCCTTTCTGCCGTGACTGACAGTATCTTTTTTTTTTCCTTTTTCCTTATTTTTATTGAGCTCTACATTTTTTTTCTGCTCCCCTCCCTGCTTCTCCCTTCCCCTTCAACCCTCCCCCAAGGTCCCCATGCTCCCAAATCTCTCAGGAGATTTTGTCTTTTTCTACTTCCCATGTAGATTAGATCTATGTATGTCTCTCTTAGTGTCCTCATTGTTGTCTAAGTTCTCTGGGATGTGATTTGTAGGCTGGTTTTCTTTTCTCTGTGTTTAAAAACCACTCATGAAACATGAAATCAAACATGTGATTATTGTCTTTCATTCCAAATGATGTTTTCTAGCTTCATCCCACAACACTCTTATAAGTTAACCCCTGCTCTTTATTTTCTAGTTCGTAAAGAAAATAAAACTGAAATTAACCCAGACTTTCTATACTGTGCTCATCTCTAAGTCTCAGTTTCTGTGTCAGGGCATGTCTTGTAATGTAGAACTACCATCTTGCATTTGAATAGTTTCTACTACAAGACATAACTCCAGATACTGTGTTTTCGCAGAAACTCACTAAATGCCTCGTAATATATATTGTATAATACTTACTTAAAAGATAAAACAGACCACATCACATTGAGTACTACTGTCCTTGATCTGAAAAAGGAAATGTGTAGAATAATAATGATAANTCATCTCTAAGTCTCAGTTTCTGTGTCAGGGCATGTCTTGTAATGTAGAACTACCATCTTGCATTTGAATAGTTTCTACTACAAGACATAACTCCAGATACTGTGTTTTCGCAGAAACTCACTAAATGCCTCGTAATATATATTGTATAATACTTACTTAAAAGATAAAACAGACCACATCACATTGAGTACTACTGTCCTTGATCTGAAAAAGGAAATGTGTAGAATAATAATGATAAGTCTCAAGAAATGAAAAAAAAAATCTTTGATTGAGTCTAGTGATCTTCTGCAAAGAGAAAGTTTTCCTTTCCAATATCAAAATGAACAAGTTTTATTTCTTATTCTACTTTAATTCCCCAAATCTTTTACTACAAAGCGCTTTATTTCATTAACTACTTTATTATATATAAAATGGCAAATCAAACAATTCAAAGTTTGTAAGTATGTTACTTTGGGAATCATATACACAGAAATAAGGAAACACTGACATACCAGAGAATATATGCTACTTATAGACCCTGAAATCGTATGTGTTTTATTAGTTATACCAGATTTTAGCACTTTATAACAGTAGAAATATTTTAGGATTATGAAGTTAATCTTACTGAAAAACACATTTTAAAATACATTTATAAATAAAGACAACTATTTGAACTACAAGTTAGTAGAACTGGCAAAATTTAGGATTACTGGTCATTTAGAAAATCAGATGATTTTGGAAAGAAAGTCTGGCAGAGTAGAGAATATCATTAGCTGCTAAAACTCACTGACAGTATCTTGAACTGTGAGCCGGAACAAGCCCTTTCTCCCTTAAGTGGTTTTTGTCAGATTTTTTCATCCTGGCAACAGGAGACAAAACCTAGACTACACTAAGGCAAGGCCCCAGAGTAGGTGACCGTGGAGGTGCTGGACACAGTTTGTTCACATAAACAGGAAAGGACATGACTCCGCCCAGGCAGAATTAGCCTGCAGCCTTTAACTGGAAAACCATTTCAAAACAGCCTTCATCGTGGCCTGTCAGCACTGTTATCTTCAGGCCCACATGTTGTTCCCTCGTCCTCTTCATGTGTCGTGGTCTGTGCTTTCTTCCTGCTTCATTTTGGCTGCACAGATTTTGCTGTCATCATTAATGAGACAACTGAATTTAGTCTTTTATTTGTTTGTGGTTTTATGTCCAGATGAAGGTTTTTTTTTTCAGAAAGTTATTTTGTGATTCCTTATATACAAATACATGCATAGTGTTCTAAACAAGCTTTTTGGGAAACCATCATTGCAAGAGTGTGTCATATTTTACAACATGCAAGAATGTCTCCATATGACTGATGAGAAAGTGCAGATGTAAACACAAACCCAGGGTTTGTCAGTCGTTGACCTCATAGAGCAGGCATGTTTTACAGAATCTCTCATGTCATTGTCATAGAAATAACCTTTATAAAGTCAAACAGCTTTGTCTTAATCTAACTAACCTGACTTAAATATTAAACTCAAATGTCCCCCTGACAGGAAAAGTGAGAAATGAATCAGAATAGAAGTAATAAACTGATTAACAAAGATCACCACTGGGTTATCTGAGAAAGGAGTTTGACTTCCTATTTCCATGGCAAATGGAAGTGGGAGTTCACACACCCAATGTGATAGACTGGGATAAGCATACCCCTTATTAAATTTGGCATCCTGTGATTCAGACCTAACACTAAATAAAACATTAGTCAATTAATAACCTCCTAGAGATAAAAAGGTATTTCAATATTGAATTACCTTGATAAGCCAAGTCATAATCATATTTAGAGCACAAATTCCCTTAGAAAAATATAATATATTCATAAATATACATATATATGCAATCTGTATTTGTGTGTGTATATATAATCCATATATAGGAAATTATTTAGGCATTAATGACTAATTATCATTTTATAATATATGTCCTGTTTGTTCATTTGTTTTTGAAAAGACAAACTTAGCCAGGTGGTAGTGACAAATGCCTTTAATTCCAGCACTTGGGAGTCAGAGGCAAGTGGACTCCTGAGTTCAAGTTCAGCCTGGTCTACAAAGTGAGTTCCAGGATAGCCAAGGCTATACAGAGAAACCCTGTCTCAACAACAAAAACAGGCAAACTTAGGGACTGAATGAGGCTTACAACATTAACTTGAAGTTTGCAGGTTTCATGGAAGAGTGGAATATTTGAAGTATTGGCATGCCAACTTTGGAATATTTGACGTACTGGCATGCCAGCTTTGGCAGACATCCTGACCATGGCACAGCTGTCCTGGTCCAGTCTCCTTTCCCATCCTAGGGGTCAGTGTGGAGTCAGTCACTTATATTTATAATAAATTTTAGATAATGACTATGATGATGATGCTCTACACTTTGGAGAACCACTGATTTAAGGGAATCCAGAGTCTCACTTATTCATATAGTAAATTCAGCAGACTTACTAGAATTTCTGAAGATCTTGAGAAAAAAATTGCCAAACCAGACATACCCTTTAGGGAGGAAGTCTATCAGTCATATGAAAGTTGCAATTGGAGCTTCAAACTTTTAAAGAAATTAATAATCCAATTGTAGAAACGGCACCAAACACAATGAAGGCCTTGCAAAAACTTACCAGCTCTATACCTAGAAAACACAGATTTACACATTTAAAAGGCCACTCTGGGTTAAAATGAGCGTGTGAAAGTGAATGTTAACACTTCAAATGGAAGTTACCTCTGCATAATCTTTTCAGTACACAAAACTCAGTCTGCAAACTTTGACAATCCAATGTTGACTGTAGTTCCTCTATTTCCTAAGGCTTCTAAGCCCCTGGTTTGGATGCCCTGAGCACAAGGAGTTGCTGGAATGTGCACCCTTTCCCTAAGCCATTTGATGCCTCTTCAAATGGTCTGTTTTTCAGCAATGAGTCAAAGCTTGCTTTGAAGACAGGGACCCAAAGATCCCACATGTTGATTAACTCAGAGTCCAGCTCCACAGGAATGCATCTCCAGTGAGTTCTGGGAGCCTTTCTCCCCAGCTCCCCTGCTAACTGTCATTGCCTTCACAGGTAGTCAGAGGACAACACCGACAAAAAGAGTGGTGTGTCAAGATCGATGTTCCTCCAGAGACACTCTTTGAAATACTGTTGAATAGCTGAGCACTTGAAACCTTTTCCTTCTGAGACCAATTATCTCTCCCTGCTACAATGGACTCAGCCTTCACGAGACTGGCTTCAGGACCCAGCTGTTTCCTACAAGGCCAGATGTACGTTTGAATCACAGATGTGATCATTTAAATTAACTAAATGTCCTATGTTTTATAGAAGGTACTTTTATAAGCCTACTGGGATACAAGCTTTTGTTTGTTTTCTGTTAGGACTTCCGGTACTCATTGCACTGTCTCAAAGCGCTCAAAACTTCACAAACACTGGCAACGTCGACAGACACTCTCTTCCTTGTACAATAGAGTCAGCATAGGCCTTGCATTCAGTTGGATTCCATTCTCTAGAGACCCCACCTCCACCTCCGCTGAATTCTACATGCCAACCTCAGGCTTGATGCAAGCGCTGCTCTGAGAAATCCTTAGTCTTTGTATATGTTCATTTGATTTAGCAAAGAAATCCCTTGTTCTCATGGAATCTGTTTTTTAATCTATCTTAGACAAAATTTTAAAGAGCTGCCACTGAAGAAAAAGAAAGCTGGTCAGTCTCTCTATACCCTGAAACACTATGGTATGTGTACATAAACAAATGTTCAATGTGAAATGTTGCTTTATCACAACAGACATGGGCTGCATACTATCTTTACCTTCCACAGGGGTTTTAATTGATAGTCATGCAACCAATAAATATGAGAAAATTATAATGACTTTTAATGTGGTTTTATATGAGACTTTCAGAAAGGAAAACCAAAGAGTGCAGATAAAAAGCATGGGCTTTTTGTGTTTTGTTTTGTTTTTGCTTAAATCAGATGAAGAATAGGCAGTCATTTAGAACTGCAATTGGGCTTGAAGAGACAGCTAAGCAGGAAAAGGCTGCTAGCTATCAATACTTATGACCTGAATTCAATACCAGAAAGTCACATGGTAGGAGACAATCAACTCTCACACACACATTGTCATCTGAATTCTACACAGAGAGAGAGAGAGAGAGAGAGAGAGAGA
>LOEQ01002348.1:78039-90613 GCA_001685075.1 Bramus lutescens | reverse complement strand
ATAGATAGATACGTAGGTAGGTAGATAGATAGATACGTAGGTAGGTAGATAGATGCATAGGTAGGTAGGTAGTTAAATATATTATGTCAAAGTACATTAGTGTTCTGGTTGTGAGGCAGGTACAACCTACAGCAGTAATCGGGTGACCTCACTAAGGCCTGTTCAGACTGATAGATCACGCTTGTATTTTTTTTCTGGATGCGGGTCAAACATACTTGAGACAGGAGACCCAGTCTGAAATGGATGGGAGGAGAGTTCTCAGCCTTTGCAGCTTTCTCACTGCCCTTCAGCTTTGGCTCAGGCAACAGTAGAGCATTTGGGTCATCCTGTCTTCTTCAGAAAGCACATTTTATAGTGGGTGGCTTAAGGCTAAGCTTTGCCATACATACTGTTTGCTTGGTTGCTAATAGAATCAAAATAATAACTGCTTAACTGGAATGCTCCTGAGACAAAGAAATTAAGCAACAAATGTTAGTTCACTTTTTCTGATTTTTTTTAAAGTTTATTTATTGATTTTACATCCTGACTGAAGTTTCCCCTTTCTCTTTTCCTTCCCGTTTCTTCCCCTACCTTCCCTATTCCCCACCACAATCTACTCCTCTTTTGTTATGTCTGGTCCTGTTCAGAAAAGGGCAAGCATTCCATGGATATCAACAAAATATGGTATAACAAGCTACAGTAAGACTAAGCACTTCTCCATATCAAGGCTGGACAAGGCAATTTGGTCCCCAAAACATCAGAGTCAGAGACAGCCCCTGGTCCCACTATTAGGAGTACCACAGGAACAGCAAACTGCACAACTGCCTCATATACGCAGAGGGCCTAGATCAGTCCAATGCAGGCTTCCTGGTCGTCCATTCAAACTCTGTGAGTTCCTGTGAGCTCAGGTTAGTTGATTCTGTGGGTTTTCTTGTGATGCCTCTGGTGACCCTTCTGGTTCCTACAAATCCCCCTCCCCCTTTCTTTAACAGGATTCTCCAAGTTCAGCCTAATGCTTGGCTGTGGGTCTCTGCTTCTGTTTCCATCAGTTGCTGGCTGAAGCCTCTCTGATGACAATCGGGCTAGGCACCAATCTATGGGGATAGCAGAATATCATTAGACATCTTACATCGCTGTCATTTTTTTCCTCTGGTAATGTTGGGTTATATCCTAGGTCTTTGGTCCCTGCAGCCTGAGTCCAGCCAGTGTCACAGGCAGGCTTACCCTCGTGGCATTGATCTTAGGTTAGACCAGTCTTAGGTTGACAGGAGAAGACTAGCTTGGGCTACATATCCACTATTGTTAGGAGTCTTAGCTGGGATTATCCTGGTAGATACTGTCAAGTTGGGAGCATAGACCCCAGCCCCGCACATCTATCCCAGCCCCCAGGCCTGGTCTGCACTCCAAATCCCACCCGAGAGCGCAGAACTCCCATTAAACTTGGATATTTCTTAATTTGGCTTGTTTTGATTTGGCTTGATTGGGAACTTTGGGTCGGCAGGGAGCTCGGGTTAGGAAACATTCCTAACAGTTACCTGGGAGTTTCCCTTACACCAGGTCTACCTGACCCTGAAAGGGTCCTCTTTCCAGTCATCTCCTTCAGTACTCTCTCCCTTCACCCCACCCACTAGGTAACTCATGTTTCCTTCCCTTCCCTTCCCGCTAAGAGTCCACTCATGAAATCTCCTTCATTTCCCCATTCCCCTCCCTAGGGAGAGGAGCGTCCCACCTTGAACCATCCTAGTTATTTAGCTTCCCTGAGTCTGTGGACCATAGTACAATTATCCTTTATTTTACAGCTAATATCCACTTATACATACCATATTTATCTTTCTGGGTCTGGGTTACCTCACTCAAGATGACTTTTTCTAGTTACATCCATTTGCCCACAAATTTCATGATGTCATTGTTTTCAAAAGCTAGTTACTCCACTTTTTTAAAAAAAAAATCTGGACTTTTTTTTTTTTTTAAAGAAGACATGGTGGTGCACACCTTTAACCCCAGCACTTGGAAGGAAAAAGCAGAAGGATCTCTGTGAGTTTGACACCAGCCTGGTCTACAGAGCTAGTTCCAAGACAGCTAAGGCTGTTTGTTACACAGAGAAACCATGTCTCGAAAAACCAACCAACCAACCAAACAAACAAACAAAACCCCACTAAATATCATTGGCAAATGCTGATCCTTTTGATAGCATTATAAGATCTTGTATGACCATTAAAATTGTAGTTTCAATAAGCTACGAATGTTACATTCAATGCAGAAAATGTTCAATTATAAATGCCATAATTAAATTATTTAAAATTTATATAACAGAAAAAACAAAAAGATATTATATAATCATAAAACATAATAACACTATGACTTTCAAAAGTTATACTTCAATTCTTTTTATTTTGAGGTTTTTAAATTTAATTTCTACAAACCTGGAGAACATACATAACAAATAAAAATTTTAGGATTTTGAATGAAATGTCTTCAAACTCTGAATTCTGTAATGAAGCACCAATTACTATTGCTGTAGTACATAATGTTCATAACTCCCAACACACACACACACACACACACACACACAAACACATACAAACATTACACTAAAAATGTTAAAGCTGTACCTCTGTTCATCCTTTCAGGGAGTAATATACAGACTGAAAGGGTCATATATAGGAGCATACACAGGAATATATACACATAGATAAATTCATGCAATGACAATTAGTGAAAAAGAGACTAAATTTTTAGGAAGGGACATAGAGCAGAGTTTGAAGAGAGAAAGGGAGAGGGACAAATATAATCAAGTGATAATCTTTGCGTGTGTGTGAGTGCATGCAGCATGCATGTGTATGTGCGTGCGTGTGTGTGTGTGTGTGTGTGTGTGTGTGTGTGTGGTTTTTAAGACAGGGTTTCTCAATGTAACAGCCTTGGCTGCCCTGGTATTTGCTCTGTAGATAAGGCTGGCCTCTAATTCACAGTGATCAGTCTGCCTCTACCTCCCAAGTGCTGGGATTAAAGGTGTGCACCTTCCAACCCAAATTATCATCTTAAAAAAAAAAAAGCTGCACCTACCTCACACATGCCTGTCATTCTAGCATTTGGAAAACTGAGGCAGGAGGATATCCTTAAGTTCTCACCCAACCTGGGCTACAGAGTGAAGCTCAGCCTCGATGATAAAATAAAGTAAGGTGCATTAAGCAAATGCTTATTTCGTGACTTTGTTTACTTATTTTCCAGGTCTTCGAGGCAGATTGGGTTCATCTTCATTATAAAGGTGAGAAAGAAGCTGGGAGCCAGGCAGGTGGATTTCTTAATGTAGCAGCTACAGATAGGACAGCCCAGTGCATTATAATGGGTACTCTGCTCATCTCTAAGAAACGTTCCCTGTCCTGGCCAGAAAACAGAGGCCCCTGTGTTTGTCTCTATCTAAAAAGAGAATGGAAGGGCAGTCAAGCAACAGGGAACATGGAACAGGTGAGTGCTCAGAATGCTGAAAGAGGACTTTGCTGTTGTTCATTTTAAAAAGCATCAGAATTGCCAGAACTATGTGCAGGTCTCTTCCCTCTTGATAGTAATAAAATACCAAGATACTTCAATAGTTCTGTAGAATTGCAGAGTTTTCTGTGATTTCAAAGGTCATTTAGGTTGGGTTTAGATCTCAGCGGTATTGCACCCTAGCATGTGTGAGGTCCAGGGTTCAGCCACTCAGCACAGGTCATTTATAAAGTTATCTCCTACCTATGGAAAAATGCTATATAGCCATGATTAGAGCGTTGTGACTGGGAAAAAAAAACAAACAAAAAAAAAACAAAAAACAAAAACAGTGTCTTCCTTCCTGAGCACTTGTCTTCCTTTGGACAATACAAAATACATTGTCCTGTTTAATGCAAATCTATATGCATGAATTCCAACAGAAAGTGAAAGAAAGGAGGCATCAAGGTTTCCCTCAGAGCCAAGGAGATGGCTTAGCAGGTAGTAAGGATGCAGGTAAAGATGCTCTCTGTCCAGTGCGATGACTGAGATTGCTCTGTTCCACATGGATGTCTTTGTGTGTGTGTGTGTGTGTGTGTGTGTGTGTCTGCCTATGTCTGCATGTATCTGTGCACACACACAAACACACACACACAAATAAATGTAACAAAAATTTTATTCAGAAAAGAAAAGAGCCATCTTTTTATCTTAAAACATTTATAGTTAACAATCTTTTGAAACTTATTTCCTGTATTTTTTCTTCTTGCTTTCTTTTGTGGTGCTTGGATTCCTCATATACATGCTCACCAGCAAACCCATTTTTTCTTTGTTTTACATTGAGCATTCTTAGACAGTTGAAATGAATTTCCACTTTTATTTTTTTATGAATCGACAAAATTTGACATTATAAAATAAAAACAGTGGTGGGAGAGCCATCTTCTTCAGGGTTTGACTTGCATTACAGGTAGCAAATTTCAGATACTTCTTGGGCCTCAGAACTGGTTCTATAATGTACAAGCACTTCAAAGTCATCATCAGAGCCAGTCTGGTCTCATGCACATTTGCTCTGGATGCCGTGGTGCACAAGAGGGTTACAAGAACAACAAGGCCCTCCCTAAGCAGATTATATTTCAAGACATAGAAATATATTGAAATCTAAATATGGGAAACATGCAACTTTATCCATCTTTTCTCAGCTTGGTCACCCCAGACTTGAACCTGCCTTTGGTTCACTGTGAAGAAGAGGATCACAATGGTGACAGGTGCCCCTCCATAGTCAGTGGTTCCAAGTGTCTCATTTAAACCAACGATGGCAGTTACCTCGTTGCCTCACCATGTCTTGGACCTGTGAGCATTAGGTATATACATAGATATGTTGTGGTTTTATTTTTTAAGAAAAAATGAAAATGGGACTTGGGAAGAAAATCTGCACACTCTAAAGAATGCAGTTTAATTTGGCTCAATCTGCTCCTTCTCAGTTGCAACACTGCTAGAACTTCCGACACTCAAGCCCCAGGGTTACTAGTAGTTGGTGGCAAAAGCCCAGAGAGGGTCCCTTCTCTTTCCTTTGCACCAGAGTAAAGGAGAGCTCGGGTAGTTGGGAAAGCAGCAAGTTTCCCGCAGAATAAAATGACCTGGGTATTTCCCAAGGAAATTTTCACTGCTAATAGATACAGCCATAGTCATAGGCAAGCCTGTTTTAATCAGAAATCATCTAAGCCTCATTAACCTGCAGTCCCCAATCCCTGTGTCCCTGAACTCTTTCTAAAGATATCCTAGTGGCAACTCCCCACTAGGACTATGAGCTTCCTGTTGATTCAGGAATTGAGGTCTGCAATGAGAAAAGATTCAGGTTATAGGATAGTTCCTTATTCTCAGCAGTCAGCTGACACCTGACACAATGCAAAGGGAAAAAAAAAAGCAAAGCAAAACCGCTAACACTGTGCTGCTTCAAATAAGGAAGAGCCTTACTAGAATGAGGAGGGAAGTGGGGATGGGGTGGATATCCGGAAGTACACCAATATATGCAAGCAACCCCAGGGCAGCTCCTCTCTCTCACACATGGCTGTTGCCCAGAGACTGCATCTCATATGATCTCTTCATCTCCCCAGACCTCACATTCCTCACATATTAAGGGAAAGAAATGAATCACTGTAGTTCATAACTCTAGCATACCTTCTTCTCTTTGATAATGCAAAAAGAATAGGCAAGGACTGTTTATGTCTTGGTTTGTTGTACTGTTGTCTTATACTAATTATGATTTTTAAGGTTATTTTGTATTTATAAACTCTTTAGAATGTTGAAATGTAAGCTTCAAGAATAATGTGCCTTCCTGTGCCTAACTCTTTTGATTGATAGCTTTTTTCTGTCTTCTGAGTGGAAGTGTATGTGTGTGTGTGTGTATGTGTGTATGTGTGTGTGATAATTTCTAAGATGGATAATAGAATTCCCAGGCATTGTTACAACATTCAGGATAACAAAGGATTAATCAGGAGCCAGACTACTGAGTGCACCTCACATCCGCAGCTATTCAATGCTCACAGTAAGAACTGGTTTTATGACTATGACAACATTAATGATTCTGTTGATATTCTGAAGCACATAGCCAGTGTAATCATAGCAGAACAAGATGTGCCAATCTAGCAAGAGATCCTCTTTTTTTTGGTAATACTGTTAATGTGTGTTAGTTAAATATCTGTTTCTGCTTAGTTGTCTCACATGACTGGAAGAAGTCCACTAGACATGTAGCAGCAGCTGGTAACCCTGTGTCAACTATTGGTACAGTCTGGTGGTTATATTTCTATTTCCTCCTATTGGATCACTTCTGTATTTCAGGCGTGTCCTTAACTTTAGAAGTTTCTTAGCACTCTCTTCTTTAGTTTCCTTTTCTCATCTCATAATTTTTTAGGCCTTTTTATTTTACTCTCTGTGTCTCCAGCTAGTCTTCCTCTTGTTCCAGCGCATTGTTTGTTTCCTGCGTGAGGCAAGGCCCTAGCTCCTGCCATGTCAATTACCAGGCCTTTTCCACCTGACCATGCTCATGTGAGAACACTGTGGAGTAGTCTCACATCCTTGCCGCTCTGGTTTTTAGAGATTTTATTGTTTTACACATCTTAAGATTTTTCTTTCTTTCAAACTCAGCTCTGTGTCTGGACACAGCAAAATTATTTCCACGACTTGGTACCAGTAAGAATATTTTAATTGTATAATTTTGAAATAGCTATAACTTTTAAGGGGTAATATTTCATTTAAAAAGACCTGAAAGTCATTGTAAGAAATAACAATAATGCACTCACTAGAATGCCAACATGTAAACTTGCATTTATAAATTAGGAGTATCAAGGATAAATAGGAATTATTAAAAGCAAATATGGTGGATCATGCAAATAGTGGGCAAGAAAAAAATGGAAGTTATGCCAAAACAAAGGAAAAAGTTGTCACTTATAAAAGAACAACTATATAGGCATGAGATTTATCATTAGCAATAATAAAGGCCAGAAGAGGATGTCTTTTGGTTAATGAAAAAAGAGCATAAAATATAGAATATTATATGCAGATAAATAAATTTTAAGAATGAAAGCAAAATGGTGATGTCACTAACAGATTCAGCTTAAGAAATACTAAGGATATTCTAGGAAAGAGAATTAAATCGAGAAAGATTTAGTGAGCTGAACTTTAAAAGTAGCATTAAATAAGAAGATGGCAAATGCTGGCAATTTTAATGTATGTAATGGGATCCTCAATAAAAACTAATTTTCCGGGACCTGGTGATTGCGACTGGAAAGTGGAGGGAAGGTTAGGGAAAACGGCTCGGTAGGTGGGAGGTGTGCTGTGTAAGCATGGCCACCAGACTTGAGATCGCCTACTAGTCACCTAAAACCTCCGACAAGGCAGTGCACACCCACAATCCGTGTACTGGGGAGGCAGACAGGCAGGTCTTTGTAGATGGAAGTTTCTGTCCTACCTGGTCTTACAGCAGCTGTTCAGTCCCAAAGAAACACACAGAGGCTTATATTAATTATAAACTGTTTGGCCTATTATTAACTTGCTCTTACAACTTAAATTAACCCATGATTCTTGTCTAAGTTTAGCCACGTGGCTTGGTGCCTTTTCTCAGTGCAGCATTCTCATCTTGCCTCCTCTGCATCAGGGTGGCGACTACAGACTGAGCCTTTCTTCTTCCAAGAATTCTCCTAGACTGGTCACCTAACCTATACTTCCTGCCTGGCCAATCAGCATTTTAATGTGAGTGACAAATTTTTATAGCATTGTCCCACAGCAGATCTCTACAGCTTGCTGTCCATGCAACCTAACCAAATTGGCAAACTCTGGATTCAGTAAGAGATGATTTTGTCTCAAAAAAAATTAGGTAGAGAGTGATGGGAAAAAACACCTGATTTTGACTTTGATTTCTGGTCTTCTCTCTCTCTCTCTCTCTCTCTCTCTCTCTCTCTCTCTCTCCCTCTCTCTCGCACACACGCATACGCATGCACGCACGCACACACACACTAAAATAAAATACATATTAAGCTGGAGAACAAAGACATAGCAGCACCACACTCCTTGCCACACAGTTGCCGGCACTGAAACAGCTTTTACTCACACAGGTGGCCTTGGGACTCACTGACCTGCAACCCTGACTGCATCCATGCACCAAGTCAATATTGCATCAGCACTAGAAAAAGAAAGGGACTCTTTAATGGGCTTAGCCAAAAGCTCTTCCTGGCCTTCCATGCTGGAGCAAGGCAACTTTCTTCTGAGGCTTCTTGAGCCCCACACTCCTCTTCTCCAACCCTGAGTGCTCCTGCCCTCTTTGCCTCTGTCTCTGGGCTCCACAGTTGCTGTCTTTACCAAACTCAACATCTTCCTTCATAAAACACACAGACACATGCCTGCAGCTCCAAAAGGTCTTTTTCAAAATTAATTAGAGCTATCAACATGAAAAGTAGAGCTTTTCCTTCACGAAACTGTGTTTGCTTGCCCTGTGAGCTGAAAAACCCAAGAAGCAGGGACATCCTACTAAGGAAAGATGTTCTTCTTGCTCAAGATCTTGTTCAAGAGTCTAAATCCCATTTTCCATTACAAAGAACCAGAGATAAAAGAAGAAGAGAGAGGAGGAAGAGGAGGAGGAGGAGGAGAGGAAGAGGAAGAGGAGGAGGAGGAGCGGAGGAGGAGGAGNAAGAAGAAGAAGAAGAAGAAGAAGAAGAAGAAGAAGAAGAAGAAGAAGAAGAAGAAGGAAGAAGACCTCATTTTATTGAAAAGGAAACATGCAAAATGAGCATCACATAACAAATATAAGCCGGAAGCCAAGGAAGTTATTTTAAAACCCTCACAGGATCATAAGACTAGTGTAAGCCAGGGCAACCTGAGCAAAGGAGAAAAAAAATCTATTGAAGTGCAATATTTTATCATCTCTGTGTTCATAGTAATATTTTAAAAAGTCTATGGTACTGGGCTGAGTACAGCCCTGTTGGTAGAGCACTTAGCTAACTTAAGTAAATCCTGGGCTTTTTCTCCAGAGATGAATACACTTGACATGGAAGCTCATGCCCATTACCTTAGTATTCAAGAGGTGGCGGCAGAAGAAACCACAGGTCAAGATCATCTTTGGCTGTGTAAAACATTGAGATCCAGCTTCAAAAATAAGCAAAAACAAACAAAAAACTAGTAAAATAATGACAAAAATAGACACCACCCCCACTCTATGATATTATCATGATATTGAAATATTAACTCTCAGAGACGTCTTGGTCTGTAGAGTGTTTGTCTCGCTCGCATGAGAAACTCAGTTATATCCTCAGGACAGACATAAAATTTGCTGCTGCAGTTATGTGCACCTGTAGTCCCAGTGTGCATGCTGAAGTGGTGACAAGTGGTTCTTTGAGGCTAATGGCCTGCAAGCACAATCTTGTCAGCAAGCCCCAGGTCACTGAGACAATGCATCTGAGGAACACAACACAAGTTTGACCTTTTGACCTCCACAAACATATATACACACTGGCCTACAAATAAAGAGGAATATGCATACACACAAAAATAACTTACTAAAATGAAAGTTTTAAAACACACTGGTCACAGTGATAGATAACTCATTTCTTATAAAAGCTGAAAAAAAATCAAAGAATTGCCTTTCCATACAAACCATGTCATAATAACTTGTGAGAGAATGTTCTTTAAAATACACAGAAAAACTCAGTGGCATGAAATAAATAATGGGTTCAGACAACAGTTGTCAGAAAGATTAAAATCACTGGTAGAATGTTGATCGGTAATTTGATGCTGAATGGATGAATGGGAATGAGCTGAGCCCACTAATTCACTCGGCATCTCCACAAAGAGGACAGCACCAGACCATACGTGCTATTCTTTAAGACAGTAGGAAAGACTCACCATGCCCTGGAGACCCTTACCTAAACACGTTTAAGTATGCCTAGAATGAGTTTCTGGATGTCAGTGCCAACTTAACAGGAAATATAGAGGAAAGGGGAAGGCACCAAATTTCCATATTAGAAGCAAACACTGACCAGAATTCAGAACAGTCTTTCCGCATGAGGAGAAAATTGTGGTCTCTAGAGTAAACCAGAGAAATGTAACAGGGTGGATGGGGGGATAAAAATGGAAAATCAAAGACAGTCAAATACAGGAGGAGGGTCCCTCTTGGCAGCTAATTCCACTAAGACTGAAAGCCTGCATTTCACACAGTTGGAGAACCTTCTTCCTTGAGAACCAGGAGGTTAAGCTGTCTTATGACTTCTTCCTACACATCATCACATTCTACTCATCCACATGAGCACAAACTAGGATATTAAAACAAACTTACACAACACTTCTAAAACTTCATTCTGGTAGATTTTGATCATCTATAGGCATTTAGCATTTTTAAATATCGTTCTCATATTTTATTAAGTTCTTATATGTATAGTAGTCCTTCTTTTTCAAAGTTCAATAGAAAAATAATCGTATCTCTAGACACCCAAACACTGAGAATTCCAGCCATGAAGCTTATATATATCTTCCATTTGGAAGCAAGAGCTAGCTAGGACTCACAATTGCAGAAGGACATTCAAGACCATGTGATTACAGAGGAGATGAAACGTTAGTGATGATGGGACTTCTGGAATCAAATCTCAAGAGTCCATTGTTGATCTGAAATTTGTTGGGCTTCACGGTTAGGGAGCACCTTCCCAGTCCAACTTACTGCAGCTTCTGATACCTTTTCTCCTTGAAATGACTAGGGTGACCATACATTTTACAGTTATGACCTCTATGGCAGCCATGCTGTTTCCCTGGACTCCTGGGCAAAGTACCCTATTTTCCTCCACAGCATCCTTTTGACAAAAGAATGAAATATAACACTTAACTTTGAATTAAGCTTTCATGGGACTCAGACTTAGGCAAATACCTCAGATCTTTTTCCTCGACTCATGTAGTCTCTTCGCTCAGTCCCCTCACAAATAAACAATAAATTCCCAATCCTATCTTCTATTCTTTGGCTTGCATGGGACTTGACATTCTACAGTAGTGGTCAGATAATTATACCTGGCTGCTTATTTTTCTAGAGATCGATAGCAACATAGAATGGCTGTTCATTTATGTATTGTCTGTTATCACATTGGGTCTATAGCTGCAGTGCTGAATAGTTATAGAATGGACACTATGAGCCCCAGAGCCTAAAATACTGTTTAACTCTTTACATAAAATGCTTGTTAGTTCTTACTCCACTGGTTTAGAGCAGTATTTCTGGAAATTAGTATTTTTTCTTCTTATTTAAGTTTAAGAAAGAAATAGAAAGAGACAGTTGGGGAAGGAGGAGGAGGGGAGGAGCAGGAAGAGTAGGCATTGTTTTGGAAGGCTGTGGGACCTTGGAAGGAGCCTCACTGAAGAAAATGAGTCACTGGGGTCAGACCTTGAGGTCTTATACAGTGGTCTCAATTCCTGTCCACCTCTACTTGCTGACTGCCTATGCAGTGTGACCAGCTGCATCATGTTCCCATTGCCAGACCTCCCCTGCCATTATAAATTCTATCTCATCCAACTAGAAGCCCAAATAAGCCCTTCCTTCCATAAGTTGTTTCTTGCTAAGTATCTTGTCACAGCAGCAAGTACTGTAAGTAAGACAGAAGCAATTCCCTAGGACAGTAATGAGTTCTGACTTACTCATTGTTAAGGCTTGTCCCCTTGCTCGTATCTTGAGGTCATTTCTGTACACACATAGTCTTGAGTATGGGTTGAAAGTTGTTGTGTCTTATGTCACTCTCTATACATTCAAGGTCCTTTAAGAAGAGTCTCCTCATTACTTTCAAACAAATGTCCCATAGTTCCCAGGAAACAAGCATTCTGTTTGGTTCCCACCACCAGCTGCTGTTACAACCTCTAGCCTCTTCCCTCAAGGACCTTCAAATTGAAGTTATGTGTCTAGATATCTGACTTGACATATCCTGGAACCAATGAACCTGTTTCTTGCTCCCAGCACCTAGATGCTCCAAATCTCCCTACACACATTGCATGATTGCACTGAGTGTCCTTTCAGAAAGCTGGCTGTTCTCAGACCAGTGGGTGCAGAAGAGAGAGTAAGTCCTAATTGTCCAGTTACACTGGAGATTAATTGAACACACAGTAAGACCACAATGAGTGAGAAAAAAATGAGCCAGACATAGACAGGAAAATGAGAACTGTACATATTGCAGAGGACAAGAAGCCACCAAAATGCCACACATAGAAGTCATACACAGGTCTGGTGATGTTTCACTGTAGGCTCATAGTATTGATTTAAATTTGAGCAAATACTGAATAAGAAAACAGGTATAAGAATCCCCAACACAAGTAGTTACACATCATCTCTAACTTTTGTTTGCATTAGAATTCCGGTGTCTTTTCTCATATTGTTAATGGCAGCCTTGCAGACTCATGCACTGCCCTCCAAGGTGGCCATCGGTCTGTAGTTTGCTTTAAGGAAAGAACCTTGAATCAAGTCTGCTATGTGCAAGCTCCGCACCATTGCCTACCCATCTCCTGCTCTGGAGTTGCTCACTACTGTCATGTGTTGTAGTGATAGGAGCGGCTGGCTAGCCTGCTTTTTGTCCAGCCCAGCTCCCGCACAGCTAGCTTTACACCCGAAATAACAACACACAAA